>JAUOBX010161353.1:0-12246 GCA_032360705.1 Eupentacta quinquesemita
GCGACGAAGGCGGGCAAAAGATTGCACAGAACAAAATGGAAGGCGGGCGATTTGTTGCCCTCCTAAAACTACTTTTTGGCTTCCAAGCCGGGCATTTAGGCGGGCACGGGCGATTGCCCGGCTTATATCAAAGTCCCTGTGTAGCGTTGTGAGCCTCTCCGGGTATATTGGAAAGATTGGCAGGGTTTCTAACTTCATCAATAATTCTTGGAAATAAGATTGATGGGTCAACCCAGTTTTGTCTACGATTGGTTTGTGGTTGGATCATTGATTCATAGGTCATATATGAGTTCAACATGGTCTGATCAGTTACAATTTGGTGTGTAGCTCACCTATAGGGAGTACAGAAAGTATTTTGATCGTGATTCACACTGGTGATCATTTATGGCATTTCAAAAAATAATATCTTTGCTCATTTCGCTTGTAATCACGATAACTTTACCAGGTCTTGATGAATGAAATTTGAACAAAACTTGGTGGATGTGGACCATAATTGATCTTGAACAATATGAAGGTCATTTCAAGGTCACTAGAGGTTGAATTTTCATAAATCATGCATTTTGCCTGACTCTGATTAGGCAAAACTTATTGGAAGTTGAATACCTTTGTTATCGATCAATGTGGTCACCATAAGGTTATCACAGGTCAAATTTACATGATTTATGCGGGAATATATACACCAGAGATATCCCCGCCTGCACATGTCCAGTTGTATACCAGGGTCTTCTAGGGTACAAAATGGACTACAACTGATTAGAGCTGTGACTGGGACCCAGGTAACCGGGTCCTGCTCGAAAGGGTCGGGACCCGGGTAGGAAAAAGTCCTACTCGAAACTTTTTTTGGCTGAGATTTTTTCAAATTTTCCCGGTCGAATTTATCCCTTCTTGGCGATGCACATAGTGACTCGAAATGACACCCGCATTTGCCTGGAAAAAATCTTCCAAAAGAACTTTTGAAAAAAAAAAAAAATGTTGGCATTTCTTTCCGGGGAAGGGGGATTTCGGGTACCCAAGTACTAAAATTGTTGACGGGTACCCGGGTACAAAAATATCCGAAATTCCCACCCCTACAACTGATGAGATACATCTACCCTCATGAATATATTATGGCATAAAAAATCTTCTTCTATTCACGCAGTGTTCCCCTCTTCAGTAAGCTGCCGACCAACGACCTCCTGAAGATAGCAACGAGCCTGGAGGTTGATTACTTCACCGAGGGAGAGTTTATCATCAGGGAGGGGTCTAAAGGCGATACATTCTACATCATCAGCAGCGGCGATGTGAGTAACTATGTCAGCAGATTCGATTTGCATGTATCTGTCATATCCACTTCATTACCTTCATTACCTCTGTTTGAAGGGGTGCTATATAAATGGTTATTATTATTGTTACCTGAATTGTGTATGGAACAACACCTTGGATGGACTTTGGCTGATACACGTGGGCATCTGAGAGATACAACATTAGCCAACAACACCTCTGATGACATACGAAAGGAGGGGGGCTTGCCATGCAAAATGTACACATACTCAAACCCAAAAGCTGGAGCTGGTTTTGGACTGAAACTAAACTGAAGAAGTGAATGGTAGTCAACCAACATGACAGGTCAACGCTTTCAGCAGGTGTATTTGCGCAGTGCCTACCCACTCGACCACCATAATATACACGAGTAGGTGCCGCGCTCCCGAACAGTTCGTAAGACCCTGAAAAAGTTTGAAGCTGGAAAAGTTGCTAAACAACATTTGAAAATTCATTGTTATCAACTCTGTTATTTCCTCACAAAATGCTAATTTCCATGGTTTGGGAAACTGGTATATAGCAAGCACTTTGTCATGATAATGGACCAGACTGAATGAACAGTGTACAAGCAATTGAGATATCACTCATTTGGAGGTAGACCAATCTTTTGAAACTCTCCTTTGGAAAATATCAAAATTATATGTATCCTTCCACCTCAAAACATCACTACTATTTCCCCCACACTTGAGGACAATAACATATTAGAAGATTCAGTGGAATCACATGATTTCCAATGAGTTATGGCAGTTCAAAAAATACCCCGTAATGATAAGTCTATGTGTGAAACTGTGTCTGTTCTCAAACGTTTTATTAGGTTCAGCTGCTGTGAGCATGCGCATTGATAACCGTGAACTGGCTTATACTTCGAGGCTATTATGATGGATGCAGGTAGTGATGGATAAAAATATGAGCCTGAGTGAGAATAGGGTGGAAAGGCCTCTGAATTAAAGACTCAAATGGGTATGATAGTGTTAGTGACATTGCAGCAGCGAGTCTCTCGAAAAGGTGTGGGAAACAGCCCTAGTGTTTAGCCTACGCAGCCTAGCCTTTGTTGGAATGTCATGGTCCCTATACAGTACCGAAAGAGTTAAGAGCTCCATTTCCTGTTCACCCTGCAGGTTCGCATCACTCAGTCTATCCAGGGCCACGATGCTCCACAGGAGATCCGACAACTCTCGAAGGGGGAATATTTCGGTGAAAAAGCTCTGCTCAGGTGGGTACTGTTACTTTCAGTCTTTGCCTATGCCAGGTGCTAACATACATTTCATTCCGTGTACCGCCCCGGTGGAAACCAATTCCAGCGCAGCTTCGTACCCTGCTGATCTAAGTGGCATGTCCGACAGCTCATTGACTATCAACTGTTCAACAATGGTTCTAACAAGGTCAGAACCATAAATACAAGAGTATGTTCAGTTGGGAATTACCCTCCTGCTGCTGCCGATGTGTACACAGCACGATACAATCTACTGCAATTATTGCATATACCGTAAAGGTTCTAATTGACGCCCATGCTCCATGTTTTGTCAGGGATACAATATTTCACTCAATTAATGCCCCCCTCCCAATTTTTTGAGCTCACCTATTCACAATAGCCTACTTAGCAGAGCTAATTGATGTCCAAACATATTTTCTATGTCAATTTTTTGGGGGGAGGGGGATTTGTACCCTAATCAGAAGATTTACGGTGAACCTTATTACCTATGATTCATATGCCTATTGATGTATTGGGGCACTTTGGCGGAGGAGAATGGATAATATTTGGGGTGTTCATGACTGTGATTCCACCATGGGTGTACACGTAGTGCATCAGTAACAACAAAATCAAGATTTCATCGCACACGTTTCTCTCATCTGTAAATAGATGGCTTTCTGATTGCTGTTTTCTGCCCTGCTGTAATGAAAAATATGTCACTACTATTGCAATCAATGGGGTTTAGTATGCTCTGCTCTGTATAAGTGTATTTATCTTCCAGCTCATTTGTTAGATAATTCCATCGACCTTTGCCAGCCTCGGGCTCTTCACATTTCATTTCCTGTTTCAAAATTTCCAAGTGATCCTCAGTTTGGCATTGAAGTAGTTGAATCCACTACCCTTTCCGTTTCTCACTCTCATGTTGTCTTGTCCATTAGTCATTATTCCAGAAATATCTTCCACTTGAAGCATTTGTGGAGGCCTTCCCTTGATTTTGATTTGCTATTGGGTGGATTTTGTGATTGGAATTATATTTTGCGCCTAATTTACGTTCACAGTTGAGTTGTTCATGCCTGAATCGATTGAATGAATAGGCATGAGATGATGACTGGAATGACGATGCCACGCTTATCAGCCCTGGAAGAGCCATATAGGTTGATGAAGTCTTCTGGTTTCAATAGCTGCTCAAAGATATCTGTTGCACTCTTCTGACATAGGCATTCCATTCACTCTCATTAGAAAAACTCATTACCTGATCCGTGTAGTGACAAATTGGCGCAATCTGGTTTTGGCGAAGTGGACAAATATCCCATTGAAATAGCATTGCACAATCCTCACTTTGCTAACTTGGGGTATTTCCTGTTTGTGAGTATGCTAAACCGTGGTCAAGACATTCCTCCTTGACAAGGCACTTTTATTACTAGGCTACTATGATTGTCAATCATCATTGTCATAACATGCTGACTGGTGTGTAGCTAAATGTAGCTAAATTATTAGCCCTGGAATGAACAGCGTTACAGGATGATGAGGCCTACTGGTCTCGATGGCTGCTCAAATATCTGAACAGCCTTGTTGCACTCTTCTGACATAGGCATGACATTACATTCACCCTGGTTGTGACAACTCATCCCCTGCGTGATGTATTGACAAATAGAGTACTGAAGTTGTGACGTCATCATTCCTTAACTACCGGTCCAAACAAAGCAACAAGAATTACGCAAAGTCTTGACAAAAGTGTTAAAGTCATTAGCATGGACACCGGACAGTACAACAATATCGACGCTAGTTCTTCACTTGGCAGATGCACCCAAACTAGTATAGAGGGGGAAAATTTCTATAAATCCAACCATGTACAATATCTCTCCCATTCCCCAGGGTATTACGAGTAAGAGTTCACACATGCATGAAATAAACTCACTGAAAATCACTGCGAGTTACGTACAGGGCAGAAATACGTAGTGAAGGCATATAGCCTAGACCAAAGTTAGGACAAACACTCTGTCGATGTGTTGAAAACGGTATCATAAATCTCGACATTTGCTCACGATAAAACTTTTCACTAGAAAATTAGATGCTGAGTTTTGACCAGATGTATATTCTACATATATTTAAGTTCCATTCTCCATGATTCATGAATATCCTGGCTTTTTGAAGGCCTGGAAAGTTGCTATGAAGACATATGCTGAATATTCCGTCACATTTCTGGTACGACAATGTGTTATCAAGATATTGTAAGCAACAACACTTATACCGATTGTGCCAGAAAATTCTGGACCACAACAGCTCATCGTGACGTCACACTCCGGTACTCTATAGGAGCAACCTGCTTTTGACGAAGTGAAAGATATTCTATTGAAATGACATTGTACAATCCTCATTGATGTGCCAGCTCAGTGTGCTGAAAAAGGAACAAAACAAGCATTTTGACCCATTGACTAGGCACTTAATCATCAATATCACACTAGTACCTACAGAGCACAAAATCTTAGAGCCCTGTGTTATGTCGTGAATTAGCAGTAAGAGTCAGGCTAAGCCTCCTAAAAAATAGGCAGCCTCATGGCTTTGAGGGAGCTTTGAAACTTCAATAGTGAAAATTGACGTTTGACGCTAAGCAGACTTAATAGCCAGAGTTCACAGTTTGTGCTAATATCACGCACAGACTTGCTTTACGTGGGTGTGACCATGAACAGATTTGGCAGTGAATTAGATCCACAAGATTCGCTGCCTGACTGGTTAATTATGAAAATTATCTCTTAGGCAGGTGTTTCCCCCCACATGCTTGGGTGAGAAGATACTATGTGTCATGCTATGTTCTCAACTGCGTAGGGTGGGGGCGGAGTGCAGCCCTGGGGGGGGGGATGATGGAGGGGTGAGGATACTTGATTGTGAAGGCAAGTTGAAGTCTGACATTCGGTACTGGTTTAAATAGGAGGGAGGTCTTCATCTTCTTTTTATCATGTCCACAATGTGGGATAGGAGGTAATGGATATTGATTTTTATCCCCAGAGCCCAGCCACATGTTGAAGCTGGTGAGCTTGTCGGATTTGAGTCCATGTGTCCAAGTGCTGCTTATAAAGTGCTTCCCAGAAATCTTGAAGCGCTGTACAGGGGAAAAAACTTGGAAGGAACAAGAAAATTGCACTTACAAAACAAGCTGGAATCTTAAGCAACAAAGTAAAAGTACAATAACAAATAAAGTGGCAAGTACCATGAAATACAATGAAAATACTAGGGAAATACAATCCTAACAAGTAATAAGTTAAAGACAATACAATAATTGCCTCTATGTGTTGTTGCTCAGAATGTGGAGAGGAAGGGGTGTTCCCATCTTGGTCACCACCAGGAATGGCGATCAATAACCACTTTGGTGCTCCAAAAATCTGAGCTCTGCATACTTACACTGACGGGATATCTGCATCAACAACTCAATCGCTCGGTCATCGGAGCATACTCCTAGATGGCACTCGCCACCAATGATACACCCAACCCAGCCTCCTCCAAACAATCAACCTTTCCGTTACAGAGTAACATGCCTTCGAAGTTTTTGCCATGATGATTGTGTGAAACAGAACCGAACCCATCCCAACGTGCAATATTATTTGTTTTAATTGTAGTGACTACTGAATCTCTGCAATTTCTTCTTTCCTTTTGAAATTGACATAATAGTTTCAACTTCAAGAACAAATTGCCAACGAGAGGAATTTATGTTTGGTTGGTTGTTAGGCCAGGTCAGGAATCAATTTATCTGTCACGGGGGCTCTTTCGAAATATTTTCATAAAAAAAACCTCGTGAACAAGGCCATGGGGCTTTTTTTACAATGCATGGGCCCTTCTGGATTTCAAATCACTGTGAAGTGATCACAATTTGGTAAAAATGTATCAGAAGCATATATTTCCTCATATTTTGATGAATTTTGATACATTTCCGGCAAATTTTAGGCCAAGAAAGGCAATTCCTCATAACAAATTCCTCTTGCTTTAGGAGGGATGGGGCAATTTCCTTCCTATATCAATGTTTTTTGTCGCCTCCATGATATTTTTGATGGGGCTATTTTCAGTTTTCAGGAGGCTAATTGCTTGCAGCCCCTGCTTATTTCCTGCCCTTTTAGCTGCCAGTAGTTACTTCCGTAAGGTAGTTGAAGAACATGGGCATAAATTGCATGGATTATGTCCTTTGCCTATGAGATGCATTTTGATTGACAGTATTCTTCCCTCTTTTTCTTCTTCAGTGAGGATGTCCGTACAGCCAATGTCATCGCTGGAAAAGATGGCACCGAGTGCCTTGTGGTTGACCGAAGGTGAGATACAAGTATTTTATTCACCTCTTCCTCCCATTCCTCCACCCATTTCATGGACACTTACCTACATTATGAGGTCAAGATTGTTTTGTGTTGATCAATAACACAATAATTATTATTACACAGGTACTCATAAAGCCCATAATCCCAAAGCTCAATGAGCTGACCAATAACGAAGAAATGAGTTTCCAACATAGATTTAGGTGAAAAAATTAAACACACTTGCAAGATGCTTGAGGGCGATCTGTTCCATATAGCAGGAGCGGTGTGAGTGAAGGCCAGGTTCCCGATCCTCTTTCTGGAGGGATTCGACCCAAGAACAGACTCATTTGCTGATGACAGGGGTTAGTAGCGCGGCTGATAGAGAGAGATGAGGTCTTGCCCATACTCAATGCAACTGGTGGAGGCACTTGTAGACCTGAGTCAGTATTCGGAACTGGACCCTGTATCCATATGGGATCCGATGCAGACCTGCCACAACAGGTGAGGTGTGATCTCGAAGACTCACCCTTGCAATGATACGGGTGGCTGCTCAGGGCTCCTGTCAGTAAGCTGCAGCAGTTGTCCATTCGAGAAACAATAAGAGTCTGCACTGCTGTATTGCATGCTCCTATGGTCAGAGACCCGCGCACACTGTTGATATCGCAGAGATGGTAGTGACATGACTGGACCATACTCAATATCTGATTGGTCATTGAGAGATGTTCAGCGATTAGTGCCCCCAAGCACTGTGGCACACTCTGACGATCCTATACAGAAAGAAACACCTATTTTCAATGCTAGCTGACCATATCCTGACAGGTGACTGCGAGATAGGACATTCAGTAGTTGAGTTTCATAACTTCAATCTTACAATTTTGTGGGATGAAGACTGTATAGCCTGGAGAATAACCCATTCCCAGCCCTCACCTAATGGATCAAAGCTGTCACTGATATGGTTGTTTTTCATCGCAGCGTATTCATCGAGCTGATCGGCAATCTACAGGAGTTGAAGGACAAGGACTACGGCGATGAAAAGAGGGGAGCCACAAGGTATGTCCATATGCCAATTGTTTGCTCAATGAATTTCGAATCTGTTATAGTAGTAGTAGTAGTGAGTTCAGTCTCATCCATCCAACATGCTCAGTGATTATTTTCCACCATGCATCACGATCCTGTGCTAGGTTAATCGCTTCCTCAAGATTGTTGATGTTGATGTACTTAAATTGCAACTTCATAATTTTTTCAACCAAAGTAGTCGCTAGTCTTCCTCCTGGCTTTGCAGTATGTCTCAGTGCTCCTCTTGGGGCCCAAAAACAACAGATATGAACAGATATGTTCTTGGAATACATCTTCAATCATGGACATTTTGGAGATCCGTATTCTTCAGGTAATGGTGTCAAGAATAGCTAATGTTGCTCATTCTCTTCAGCAAATGCAAGAGCAGGCACTAGCCAGTTTCACCCATAGTTCTGGCCTTCAGAATATTTTGTCTTCATTACTGTCTCAATAGCAACTCCTAATTGGGTAACATCAGGGCATCTTCGAACTCAATTGCTCTGGAGGGATGGTTCAACTAACCGAGCTATCACTAACCAACTATCGCCCACCCTCTTATATGACCATGATAGTTTGAAAAATCCTATAGAATAATTTTACTTGAGTAACAGATTCTTCATTGGTTTTTGGGCATGTGTCAGGATTGTGATCGTCTTCCATTATTGAGATAGTGTATGTATGTATTTAGTCTCTTTTCAGATGTTCTGAATAGCTAATTGAAAGGCAAATGTTGTTCCCCCCGCCTCCCCATTTTCCCCCAGAGGAAATAAGTTAGTCTATTCCCCCAACCTCGGTATATATCCCGTTCTGGGTATCTCCCAACATACTTATATTAGCCAGTCCCAGTTTTAACAGTTTATTTACAACATCCAAATCACCTGCTCTGTATTTTTCCCTTCAGCTACATTGGTTTCATGTGTATGATAGTAATGTTTATTTTCTAATGCCTAGGGGTTTGTCAGAACATTCCTATCATATGGCCAGATGTTCTTTCCAGCAATATCAGAGGATGAAAATGATATGTTTCTACTGAAAATGTTTCCAAGGGTATTCCGAGAATAGAGCAGTGAAGCTTGTACTTTACTTAGCGCCTCAGGATTATCTTCAATCTACACTTTTCATCTTCTGAGCTGACAGATGATAATATTCTAGCCCCTAATGACGATGACCTGCATTCGTGGTAGGACACTATACAACATTCTTCAAAATCCCATGATAGCTAATTTCAATTGAATGTTTCAGGCGAACAACCCAAAAGAACTATATTATGATTCTGTTCATGAGAGCATGTAAAACTAGTAATGATGTTGACTTATTCACTACAAGTTGCCTCTCCACAATATTCTTTGTATCACTATGAACAATTTATTCCAATACCGCTGCTATGAATGTTCATGTGGGATGTGATTACACCCCCACCCCCAAGTGAATGTTTTAGACTTCAAGAAATTGCCCTATGTATCTGTATTTTGTGAAAGCCACTATATTTCCCAAACATTTTACTTGGGGGGTGGGGGCAGGGGGGGGGACTCACTTATTTGAGATGTTGAAAGAAAAGGCTCACACAGTGATGAAATAGGGGAGGGGGGTTCAAACAACCCAAACTCCCCTGAGAAAAAATATCTCGGTACATGTCTGTACTCTTACATATACAATTGTGTATATCATGTATAGGATTCAGTCCAGTTCTCTCTCAAGTTCTCCTCGAGTTATCACATTGCTGATGAGACAAATTTCATTGACCATATCCATAGAAGAAGCAGACTGGAACTAGCTACTGGAAAACCGGTCTGTTGAGAGAGAAGGCTCATAAATATACAATTAATTGATTTGTACATGGCTAACCCTTGTTGTTTAATTTCTCCTGATTGGATATTGCTATTCTGCGAAAGCGTGTACAAATACAATCGATTGATTCATGTAATTTCCCCTCAAAACTTCTCACTATTGTGCATGGGTAACTTTGGTTGTTTTGTCCCTCCCGATTGGATATTGCTAGGTTGCAATAGCGTATACATACATAATACGATGGATTAGATCATGTATATGAATGGATAGAGTCATTTCTTACATGACTTGCTGCCATCTCAACCCTGGTTGTATTATCTATCCCAATTGGATATTGCTAGGTTGCAATAGCATATATATATATACAATTGATTAGATCATGTATATGATTGGAACAAGACATTCCCCCAAAAGTTCCCATCGTCTAACCCTGGTCGTTTTATTTCTACCAATTAGACATCACTAGGTTGCTAATGGTATACATACAATTAATTGAACAATGTTTATGATTGGATCATGTGATTCGCACCAAAACTTGCTATGATTGCACATAGCTAACCCTGGTTGTTTTATATGGCCCGATTGGATATCGCTAGGTTGCAAAAGTGCGTACATATACGATCAATTGGATCATGGGCCTGGCTGGATCATTAGTGTATAATGTACATGATTGGATAATGTACATGATTGGATAATTGATTGGATCATGGATACCTTGGTTGTTTTATCTGTCCCGATTGGATCATGTCCTCCCTCCTAAAACTTGCTATGATTGCACATAGCTAACCCTGGTTGTTTGATATGGCCCGATTGGATATCGCTAGGTTGTAAAAGTGCGTACATATACGATCAATTGGATCATGTGCATGACTGGATCATTAGTGGATAATGTACATGATTGGATAATTGATTGGATAATTGATTGGATCACAGATATGATTGGATCATGTTGTTTCTCCCATAACTTCCTGTCATTGTACAAGGCTGAGTCTCCCCTGATTTGAATCACTATACATATACAATCCATGGGATCATGAACATGGTAGAATCGTATGATTGGATCATGTCGCTCCTCACAAAATTCCCATCATCATACATGGCTTACTCAGTTGTTTTATAACTCCTGCTAATTCCTGATTCGATATCATTATCTGTACATATACAATCAATTGGAACATGTGATGTTGTTTCTCTCGAAACCTGTCGTCGTACATGGTTAACTCTAGTTGTTTTATCTCTCCTGATTGGATATCACTAGGTTTCTGTAAGTATACCTATTTGTATACCAATAACACTCTCAGTGACTGCTGCCTCTCTCAGCTCCTCAAAGTTTCTACTCTCCTCCTTTCACTCCTCTCTCATACTTTAATTTTTTCTGTCCTGCTCGTCTACAGATTTGTATTTCTTTATTGGACTGAAACATCTCTAAAAAATCCCCACCCAACCCCCTTACCTAATTTGGTTTAGCAAAAATCTACATGAACAATAATTTCAGAGACTCAGTAGCCCCTCTCTATTTTTGTATCATCCACTTTTACAGACATAGAGGGGACTAAAGGTCAATTTTAGGTCTGGTCACACTAAAAAAATGAAAATGGTAGGACACTTGCATTGCCCCTCAGAGTATGAGAATAATCCTACTCATTTCAAATAGAAGTGGTCGTTGCTAGTAGGAGGAAATCTTTTGACCAAAGGTTTAGCAAGTGTTTACCCTATGTCGTACCTACAGAACAATGATGTGGATGTATTTTTTAAACAAATGTCAGTCTTGTTCTATACTACAAACCTAACATTAGCAGGAAGGCATATATGTGGTTGCTCACAGATTTTTTTCCCAAAGACCTGGACATACTGTTACACTCAGGATAACGTTTCTTTTTTCAGTAGGCCTCAACTCGATCAGTTTAATTATTCCCTGTTGAACATATGTTATGGCGGGGCAGGTTAAATATTTCTCGAGCAGTAGTGCAGAACCAATGTTGTAGCTCAGTGCTCACACCAAGCCATAGGAAAATAACAACACAAGTCAATTTTCCACGCTTCTCGTCTCGCGCGCAAATTGAAAGATTAATTATCTGTCATAGCCTAGTCACACATGGATGATAACAATAACAGAGGGGGAATCGGACATCGGTGGTTCCAATGTGAAGCCAACTCTGTTGTATACATTATTCACTGTAGTTCGAAGGCTTGATCACGCATCTTTGTATCGTTATTGCTACAGCACGGCCTGTGGTCAAGACCAGTGTGGGTTATAATTTTGCGCCGCATGCGTTTGGAAAGATCTTCCTAGGTTACACTCAAGTAGTTTGGGCCCAACATTATTCCCATTGATCAGTGTCCGTGGCCTTTATTAGATAAATAGAATATGGTACATCCGTTGGAGGGGACATATGGACTAGATTCCACCTTGTATCACCTTGGTGTAATGCCAATCTTTGCTTGTAACATTATGTTAGGTATCTCCTTCGTATGTTCACTCATTTATAATGAGCCAACCCCAAATGTGGAACAACTCTCCAATCTGGCCAGTTTCGTGCAATCTGAAGTGCTATTCCACATTCATGCAGTGTTCATGCTGGGATTATCATTTCAGAGGGGGGGGGGGGGGGGTCGGCCAAGACCCCCTTC
>JAUOBX010161464.1:0-12245 GCA_032360705.1 Eupentacta quinquesemita
CTAGTCGTTGATTCAAATGTTATTGTGTTATCGTATGTTTGACGTACCAATAGTCTCTTAGGCGAATGCCCGACAAAAGGGGAGGGGCGCGGCCGAGGGGCCTCTAATTAGAACGACACACACATACATCGCCGTTACTCAAATACTTGACGACTGTAGACGATCTCGAGACATCTGACAAAGAGAATTACAAGTTTATTATTCTATCTGTCCAAGCAGGCATCATGAAGACATATTAACCCTAAATAACCGTCTAAATCTGCCAACGAGCGTGATAGACGTGGCGGGAAGCAATTGGGGGCGTTAAATGAAGAGGCCGCGTGGATAGTGTGTTGTTACTAGTGGGGGGCGGATGAGGGACAGAGCTCATTGAACGCATTGAGAGCAGTAACCATTCTAACAGGAATTATGGAATCATACATTCGTTAATTGTGGGTTTATGAGGTGATAATTTCTGTGTACTTGGATTCAACTCTATTAGTACATATAGTGTTATTGTATTTCCGAGTGTGAAGCCTATTACCACAGCTCGCAAGCCGACCCATTGGAATAACACCAAGTGTGTGAAATGTAGAGTACATGTCCTCGCAAATACAATAACACTATACGAGTATGCAGGAGGGTCTTTACATTTCAGCATATGAAAGTAAATCAGGAACCACGTTTCATTTTCCGTGTATAGGCTGCGTTCCAGCACCCTTCATAACAAGCCGAATATTCAAACATGCATCGAGTTTGAAATGGGTTCGTACCGTACGTTGCAGTAGTACGTGGAACAAAAACCGTAGTGTTGCCATGCCATATCAAGGCCATTCAAGTCAGGTGAGGACAAAACTCAAAAACTTGTAAGCGCAACATGTGAAGACCGCAATGAGTCATCAAGTTCAAATTGGATATGTGGGTTGATCTTATAATAAATAGAAAGAACTCTATCGTATTTATGTTATTCCAAGAGCATTACGTCATAGAGTAACGTGTTATCAAATTTCGACGAAACAGTTGACAGTCGAAAGTCGTAAGGATATATGTAGTTATGTCGTATGTGTGTGTGTGTTAGGCCTGGCATGTGAACACGATAACTCGAATCTGCACCTGGATGTATAAATGCATCGATTTGGGGTCAGAGCAAAAGTCCTCTGATGTCACCAGAGGTCAAAGTTCCGAATACTTAGCCAGAAGAAAACATTAGAATAAAATGGAACGCACACAGTAGGACAACTTATCTTGCGCACCCATGGGGCAAGAGTGCCGCTTACGGTAGAGGAATTATTAGGAATATCCATCTCATGGAGTCGTTTAACGCATATTCATACTTGAGCTGATATATATTTATGAATTCTCCATTCTATCATCAAGTTTATTCCTTTCTTGGAATTACCAGTGTTCGCGAAAATGTGATTTTCAAAATCATTCTGCATCCGTGTCGAAGGATTCCTTCCTTAACGGTGAACACTTCTCCCATATTCAATCGTTTCATAGAGTGGCTATATTCGGAGGAGTAAATTGTTGACCTCTTCGTTTTGCAGCGCACGGCTGGTCCTCGTATGTTGTACTAGTGACAGGCTATGTTTATTCGTGTCATCCCACAAATCATCCTCAACATTGGAATTCAGTTATTCAGATCAGAGGCAACTTAATGCAGTACCGACGGCATCTTGATTGGAATTTTATAGACATTTATTCCTTCGAAAAATGTTCCAATGCATGATAACGGACCGAGGGATTACTCTTATGAAAACTTGGTTCGATTCGAATTCGTCCAAACTCTAAAAATATATCCACACATCAGTCAAAAGCCACAGTATAGATCCACATTGTAAAGTGATAGCAGAATTATGGAATACTCATTATGATTTATACCAAACCCATGTTACTCCTGTTTTGTGATTGCAGAATCGTAAGTGAATTATTTTTCTCGGATGCATAAATTGTCCAGCGCAGTCAATTGTGACAATAGTCACATAGCTTCACATGTTTATTATTCCTCGGCTATTCATTTCGTCACAGAGTCCACCATTCCGTCCTATTACGTACGTCAGCTGGTCAGGCTTATCTTCTCACTTGCAGACTTGATCTTCACCAAACCCATGTTACTCCTGTTTTGTGTTTGCAGAATCGTAAGTGTATTTCTTCCGGATGCAGCGCAATCGATTGTGACAATAGTCAGATAGCTTCACATGTCACAGAGTCCATCATTCCGTCCTATTTCGTACGTCAGGCTCATCTTCTCACTTTCAGACTTAGTCGATATAAAATTACGGCTCGACGTGAATGTCACTCGTTTCTTCCATCTAATGTGCTCCTCCGATGTTTTGTGTGATACTTTCCAATCATTTTTTAATGATGGTGAGCTCAGTGTTTACCAATGACCATAAAACCAAAATGATTTGTTTTATCCTCAGAAAACAAATGGTTGCAGAACGGAGTACTTCTAATGAATTGTACTGTGTCGGTCGAAAAATATCAGATACTTTATCACTTGTCGTTATGTGGTCGCTACGGAGTCACACATAAAACTAAACGTTCTGGATGGCGTATCTGGTTAGATTGTCAAGTGTTGTATTGCGGCGTCATAGTAACAAATTGTTGAAAATGTCGCATTGTGCGACATCAGTTATTGAAGGTCATGGTCAGATAGTGAGGCAATCCTGAACTGTTGATAGATGCTGGTTACAATTTTCCTGGTGTCGCGTTTCGACGAAATCAGCCATCGAAGGTCGTAGTGAGGCAATCCTGGATTTCAGCTAGCTAGGATGGGTGAGCTGGTGACATTTTCAATAGTGTTGCATTGCAGCGCATTGTGAACAAACATTGGATGTTTGCTAGTCCAGTTAACTGGTTAACCTGGTTGGATTGTTATTGAGGTTGCATGAGACGTTATTAGTCCGCGTATTTGTTGAATGCCATGGTATAGCACACCCGCATGTTATGGTAAAGCAAACCTGGTTCGTCTGCCAGGATGGCTAAGTTGGCTTGATTTTTAAAGGTGTAGCATCGTAGCCCCATACATTATTTAGTGTGAGGGTAAAGCAATCCCACCATGTCCAGTGATGTCAGGATTGTTCAATTGGTCAGATTGTCACATGTGCCGTAATGCGGTGCCATCAGTTGTTGGATATCATGGTATAACCACCATGCAATATTTGCCAGGATGTGTTAACCAGTTAGATTGTCATTGGTGTCGAATTTCATATCAACCGTGTCCACCAGGATATGGGCTAAGTCTAACATAACTCTCAGGACGCATTTTACGGACAGATAGATCGGCCCATGAATGCATAATTCGTCACCTCGCGTTGAAGAGGAGACGATGACAATGCCAATTGGTTTTCGGTCATACATCCATACGAACAGATTGTATAGAAACGTGATAACGTTAGCATATATTCCAATGATATTTATTTGAATGATAAAAACTGAGAAACATACAATCAGGAGTGCAGGACGATTGCACTTTTCAACTACGTTTCCGAAACGTTCATAGTCCTGGAAGGTAATTGTCCGGGACATACTTCTTTGGCAAAGGATCGAACCCCCTCCCCCCAAAAAAAACTCCTCCCAAAAAACTTATAGAAGGCCCAACAGTGGCGCAAGTCTGAATATTCAGCATGTAAAACTCCACCGGCCTGACCACAATCGCACGAAACTAGTGAAACATGTGCGCAGTGCGCAGTGGAGGTAATCGCATACAGACAGCACCCTACAAATTACCATACCTGCATACTGCTTATTCTTAGCAATCGAGAGAAGAAAAGTACCTACACTCATCTATAAAGAGAAAGTTTTGTGGCACAAAAGTGGGGCGAAAACGTGGCACTGAAACCTCCATACCTCCTTCAACGTTGTGGCATTTCCTGGTACCCACGTTCAATTTTCGAGGATGATCCCTCCGAAACGTATACGATAGTTTGCGCCGTTAATAGCTATAGTCGCGCAAAGTTTGGTGGTTGGCCCCTATATAGTGTCCTGTATGTGGGACATGGACGAAGGTAACGGTCCTACAGTACTCGTTGTTCCGATTGTATCCTCGGTAACCTGATCCTGAATATTCTGAAGCATCAGAAGAGGAGTATCCACCGACCCGTCTTCGGTGCCAAACCTTCCCGTCTATGTTCTGGCCCAAGCGATTTAAGAACACATGGGCAGATGGGATGCATTTGTTCTCATCAGCATCAGCATCAGCATGATCGATTCAGAAACTGGAAACGTGAAAAGTTGATGGATCAGACATGCTGACGGCCTGAGAAGAAAACAGAAGAATATCAGTGAAAGAATTGAGTCGACCATTATATTACGTAATGCTGACAGTCGTTCGGTGGAGAATTAAATTGTGAATACTTTGAACAATTCGAAGTATAAAGGCCTTAACGGAATTGTTAGGATGGTTAAATCTTGAATTTCGGTTAACAATAGAAAGTGATAGAAACAGTGATAAACACATTAGTAATTCACAATAAGAGCAAGCTGAAAACATCTTCTAAATTACTGCGTATATGACCAGCTTCGTCCAGGTCCGGGTTGCCTAAGACATACCGATATGGGCCTAATAGGGAGATGGTATTTGAGCCACAAGAAAGAAAATAGGAATGTCATAACGTAGACTTTTACTCAGGTTTCTAGGGGTCGCGCCAGGTAACGTGGGTATTTTCTTTCACAACGTTATCCATCGGACTTACTAACTTATACGACGTAGGTACTATAGCCGATTTTTCAACTTCTTGGACTGTGTTATGTTCGATTTAATTGAAAATGAGCAGTGGTAAATGTAATTGCATAAATGTCGTTTCCTTCAATTTCCGGCTTTTTTAATCCGAATATTTGACACGTTTCCTTTTCCCGCGCTTTCGGCAATTTCCGCGCACATTGTCCCGATCATTGAAACGCACACCTCCAGTTATCACGTATTGAGTAAATCTACTCATTCATGTATTAATGGTCCAAATTGTAGGAATGTTCCAATTGAATCATGAACGTGGACTAGTTTCATCGTTTCAATTCAAAGTAAATCATATGGATTAGGTCCAGCCAGTCCCCGATAATTAAAAGTTCGCCCAGGCGGTAGTAATGGGGAACACGGGGCGCGGGACAGACGTGTTACAAAGCCGATACTCACAGTTGGGTGACTAAAGGGATTCCTCGACAGGCTCGGCAGGAGAGCCCGACTATCTACATGTCTATGACAGAGAGAACTTGTTGGATGAGACGAGCAAAAGTGAACAGGTCTGATTCCGAAGAGATTAATCACGACCGTCAAGTTTTGAATACAAAGCCAAATCTATGATATTACACCCAAAGGGTTTCCTTCGGAAGAGAGGGGAAAAGAAATATGGGGAAATATGATGCCAATATAACAGGTAGACGGCATGATCAGATGATTCCAAGCGATAATGTTGTGTCATTGAAAGAATGTATCTAGACAAGGAACATAATTGGAATCCCACGGCGGATATTTAACGGTCTCATAGACATTGCTCAATGGCGGAGGACGCTTAAATGAGCATGCGTCCTTGTATTCGGCTTAGGCGGGTGCTTCCAGCCTACTAATAGAACAGCGGTATAGAGTAACATTATAGACCTACACCATTGTGCGAGAGGGCGTATATTAGCGGTCAGATATCAGATGATGTAGAGGCTAGGCCTTTATGGATAATCCTATCATGGATGATCAAAAGACTAATGAGACTGAAAAACGGTCTTAAGTTTAATCATATGCACTGTCAAATCTGTTGATATAATTTCCAACAGATTTACAGCTGAAGAAACTTATAATATGAAGGAGCAGCGTAGGTTTTGTCGGTTTGTGTACCGGCTCTCATTTCAATACAGTTTTTCAGAGTCAAATTTTGTGTCATTATTGCACTTGCTAGTGCAATTCATCGGCCTATATTTGGTTTGGAGTGGCCGCGGCGTTGAGTTCAACTATGGTCAGGTCTCTTTCCTGTGTGAGTTCTGGTGAAATTTTCTCAGCTCTATATCGCACAATGCACAATCAGACAATGAGGCCTAGTTGCACTTTGGTCACTGACACCACATCATATTCTAGTCTGGCAATTATATTCATGATATCAAATAATTGTTATATCTCAGTAATTTGAATTGTTTAGGCTCGTCGTGCTGTTTTGTGCGTAGCCGCGAACTACATGAAATGTGAGTTGATAAACTATTGAGCCACATTGATCGGGAAGGAGATAACAATGCAGCCGATCGCCGGAAATTCTTCCATAAATTTGTTGGCAAGCACTTCAAGCAGGGTAGTGGGTGAGAGGGTATATGGAAATCTGATGTTTCCGGTAATAGTATTGAAGAGAACGAACTTGAGACAGTGAACAACCGATATTAACTGACAAGTGCAATATTCATTTGGCCAGTATGTACAGCTTTCTTGTTCAGTCGTTTGTGTATGACGAGAGAAATGTTAGATGGCAGTTCCTTGATATGACAAGTCTCCTGCGTATAGCCACATAGGCATGTTATGCACATCGGTCTTTGAACTTATGAAAATGTCTGCAGTGAATGTATAGAAATACTAAACGTTCCTTAATGAAGAAATTTGGTAAACATATCAACAAAATCAATGTAAACATAGGTCGACACCACTTATCAACATATCTTTTAGGAGACATAGCCGTTATCAAATCAATAAACGTGCCTATATGTTCTTATGTGGCAGTTACGTGTTGGCGCCATCTTTCCATTTTGGCGCCGATTCTTCCCTCTCCATCGGCCTACCGGTCGCTCACAGGCTACCCATGCGCTCGAAGATGTTTATTCGTCTGTCTGTGTCCGTGGTCAGGCGTTTCAACTGGTGGGTCCCAACCGATGACGTCATCTTCATCCAATCGATAACCGCTATACTTGCTTCATCTTCCCGATGCGATATAGCGGTTGGCCTTCCCGTTCCTGAAATTAAATTATGAATGTTCCAAATCTCCCAAGGAAACAAATTAACTTTCATCAAACGGGATTAGCAATATTTCGAACGAATTATCGGATTTTAATTACCGAGGAGCAGCGAAAATCTGTACAGACTAATAAAATTGTTCTTATAGGCGATTTGTGAACGGGACGAATTCAACTAATCTAGCGTTGTTATCTTAAATTGTCTGACATGTTCCCTCGGTACAATTCATCGGAGGTCTCAATATTGACAATATTAATTAGATTTTTTAGGACATAAAATGTAATATTTCCTAGGAGGCATGCATGGTTTTCTGGCTGACGGGACAAAATTGTCGAGAATTGCAGCCGGATTTGGAAACTAATATAATTACTTTTTTACGATTGCTCTCGGTGCTTTGGAGAAATTAAAACACGGGACATGAAAATGCATTTCGTTTGGTTAACAGTTTCACCTCGTATCAGGGAAAATTAGTAACAGACATCTAATTCGGAAACCAGAAGTGACCATTATGTAAAAATTTATAATGAAGAATAAGATTATTTGTTTATATAATAGTCCTAGCTAATCATTACGATATACCCAGTATGTAATTCATCAATTGGAGTGATTATTCTATTTGATTGCGATATTAGATAACGATTGAGACTATACGGTTAGGCAATATAGGTTATTAGTACTTCCGGTTAGTATACCGAATACGGTGTCAAATAAGTTGGTGAGGTTGAATGGTAAGTATCATTATTCAATTATAACTGTATATATATACTAATAATAATGTTGCTTTGAACAACCTTGAACCTGTTATGGAAACTACTGGATTGATCAGTAGTCAGTCGGCCTTTGATTAAATTGGCAGTGAAATATCATCTATGATAATTTATCAAATTTATTGTTTCATTCATCTTTCGAATATGACATAACGGACAACACAAGGTATCTCAGTGACACATTTCTACGAAAACAACCATGTGGTTTACAATATAATTACTGGCAATAAGTATCTCAGTACTTCATAAACCCGCAAAGAACCGCTAAAACTTTGGAGAACCAACATGGACATATTTCCTTACAACTTCTATTCAAGGCAAAACAAACAATTCGTCCCCTTTTCGGCATAATGACGAATATGCATTTTTGTTGATTTTGAGTTAGACAGCTATCCTGCCTAATTTTGGAATTTTGAATTCCAAAAATGTAAGGTCTTTACATAATAACCAATCGTATTTCAACTCTTTTGACGAATCCTCTCTTTTGTGCAGATTTGCATTTCGCGTAGTGACGAATGTATGATTCGTCAAAAACACAATGCAAAGTCAATGGCTTCGCTAAATGCAATGTCATTGGTAAACAACAAACAATTTTTTTCGCGTAGTGACGAATACGTGACGAATCTATGAAAATCAGTATTTTTGCATTTCGCGTAGTGACGAATGTAGGATTCGTCAATACGCAATGCAAAGTCAATGGCTTTGCTAAATGCAATATCATTGAAAAACAGCAAATATTTTTTTCGCGTAGTGACGAATACGTGACGAATCTATGAAAATCAGTATTTTTGCATTTCGCGTAGTGACGAATATCTTTGAAGCATATTATAATATAGAGAATATACGTTTCATCGTCCGAAACGTTATAAACAGCAAATTATAGCTTGTTTTCTTTCTATTCTACCCAGGTTATAGGGAATATATCGTTGTTTAACAGTTGATTTAGCCGTTTTAAAATCCTAAAATCTTTGAAACGCGATTTCTCGAAATAAACTTTTCGCGTATTCGTCACTACGCGAAAAAAGGGACGAAATGTCTGCCATATTTTCCGTGACCAACTATAGACCGCATTCACAAAGTTCCATAAAAATCAGACAATCTCCGATAAGTCTGCATGAAACCAATTGAGGATACCAGTCATGTAGCAATGCCCATGTTTGAACTCATCCGATATTCCTCTGGAGCAGACATGTTCGTCAATATGCGGATCAATCAGACGTAGTTTAGGGAGTTGATGCACTGATTCCTGAAGTTCCTGGTGATGGCGGTGGCGGAGACGCCATTGTTCATTATGACATATTGATTCTCTTTCGAATGTCACCTGAAAGGCCACTGTATTACGGTGTCTGCCTTTCGCGAAGGACATATTTATTCTTGCACCCCGGTGAAATAGAGTTTGTCCTTCATGGCATATCCCGAAATAGGTCGCTCATGTTACCTCCAAGCCCCCTCCACTCCTTCGTTTCTCGCGAAATCAATGAAAGAAATAGGGTACTTCTCTACAAGATATAGATGATTGGGCAGTTAATTTTAATTGAGGTCGCACTGGCGGCGTTGTTGGCGCTATTCACTATTTTGACCACATATAACGTGGTACATTCGCACCAATGGGGGAAACCCGATCTCATAGCGGGATGCTGAGAGATTCTACCCGATAACGACATTCCGTACGAAACTCCTGTATGTCTAATATAAGTCATAATACGTATTAAGTAAGCCTAATAGTTAGGAGCGTATGTTCAGATATGAAGACTGTCGAAACGTACAGTTTCGTGCACAGTACGTTCATAAGGATTGACATTTACAGGTCTGTTTTCTAGGCAAAATATCGACATGACTGAAAGCTGAGATGGCCTACTTAATCCTGAATCAGCGATCCAGCAGCATTAGGAGGATGAACATAGATAACATCGCTGGGCGTCGCCGTCTGTCGCTACGCCGCTGGCATTTGCTGCCATAATGTGTCACATCAAGAAAGAGCGACACCTGGAGTAATTGCTATATACTGTGACTTGTAAGTAATGGGTAATTATTTGAGAGCTAGTAAGCCTTTGATCGTTGATAGATTGCAGAGGATGCAACGACTCGTTTCAACAGACAACGTAGGGTTTAATCTGAAAGTATTGCCTTCAAGGAAAAAAATTACCTTGTTTGGTGGGTGGCTTGATAAATTTTCACTGTAAGCAATGAACTAAATTATCAGGTAGCATAGCGATTGCATCCAAGAGATAGTATAATAGTGAAAAGTGAAATACAAATGTGTACATCTGACAGGGAGAAAGCATAATGTCCCAATCGATGTATCGCACAAAACATAATTACACCATTCAACAGATGTGGTTGAAAACTACTTGACGAATGGCCCCTTGCTGCAATAGGGAAAACGCTGTAAATACTCAGCAAACGTGACATGGAACATTTTATTACAATTCGTGACTTTTAGTGCTTTGGCCAGAAACATTGTGCAAAGTAGCTGTGAAATTCGCATTTTCATCTCTTTTTTTAAATCCAGGGCAGCCGATAGGGGCGTAAGAGGAATTTCTCAGGGCGCAATCCAGGTCATGGCGATCATTTTCAATTCTGCAAGTTGCTTGCACTCCACTCGAGGATTCGTTCAGTGATGATCTGTCGGTCCACTGAAAGGTCGATATAATTATAACAGCCCAGTGACGAAACTGCACTCGTGGCATTATTTGTTATGACCTTACTCGATAAATTAATGATAGCTGTTCAATTGTCTTTGTGTTACAATTGTCCCTGTATTATAGTGCCTGCGTTCCGAGAAAGACAAATTTCCTCTTGAAACCCAGTGAAATTACGCTTGTATTTGTATGGCATTTCCCGAAGTAGGTCGCTCACGCTGAATCTTTCTATTCAAAATCCCCTTCCGTTCATTCGTTCCCCGCGAGAAACCAATATATACATGTTTTTTTTCTTCCATACTATGTTTGCTCATTTTGACAGTTATCCTGTGGCACATACGCACCAATGGAGGAACCCGATGATGGCGGGATGTTGAGAGATTTCACCCGATAACGACACACCGTATGAAATCCCCACAATATATGTCAGTTCAAGTAGAAAACCCAATAGCTAAGTGTGTAAAGTGTGGTTAGATAAACAGACTGTTGAAACGCAATTTTGTGCACAGTACGTGCTGAATTGGCAATTGTTGGCAATCACAGGTCTTGGTATACAATGTTCTCTAGGCAAAATACCGACATGTCTTGAAGGCCTCCTGAAATGGAGCTTCTGATTGGTAATGAAAACATAATTACACTATTTAACTGTGTGGTTGAAAACTGTAACAGGGAAAACGCTATAACTTCTTAGCAAACGTGACATAAGACTTTTCTTTATTACAACATAGGATGAAATAGAACGTCGTGACTTTAAGTGCTTTGGCCAGAAACATTGTGCAAAGTAGCTGTGGAATTTGCATTTCCATTTCTTCTTCAAAATCCAGGGCAGCCAATAGGGGCGTTAGAGGATTGTTTCAGGTCGCAATCCAGGTCATGATGAATATTCTCAATTCTGCAAGTTGCTAGCACTCCACTCGAGGATTTGTTCGGGCTCATAGTGATGAACTGTCGGTCTACTGACAGGTCCAGATAATTATAGCAGCCCAGTGACAAAATTGCGTCTGTGGCATATTTGTTATGACCTCCCTCGAGAAATGATTGATAGCTGTACAATTGTCTTTGTGTTACTTCTTGTTTCTTGGAGGGGGGGGGAGTAAACGGTGGCCCATTGAATATATGGAACAATGGCAATTGAAGTGTACGACGCAATATTTCCCACACACTACTAACAATTATATTGATAAGCCAGAGGATAGACTCAGAGCGTGATTGGTATTTCCGATTGGGATAGCTCACCCTACTGAACCTATGGTAGGATATTGACATCAATTAGCGCTCACTTACTAGCATCTCGAAAAACTACACCCCTGTATACAGTCATTGTATTAGGAAAAATCAGTTGCGTAGTTAGTAGCTATTAATATATCCAGAGTACACATAAACGTTCAATTATGCTTTATTTATTGTCTGATGTGCATTAATGATATTATTAGGTTTATTAAAGAAGTTTCCCACACTATATTTCGCTGCATTTTGTCCGAAATGATACACCGGACCGAACCGATACAATTTCAGTCGTAGAACGAGTGAGTGCTTGTGAAACAATTGTCATGAAAATGAATGTATTGATCATATTACCAATGTACCGGGAAACTGATAGCCGAATTGTTTGATAGTAAATGCGAATACGAACTAGCGCCTACAGGAATGTGTCTTAGGGGACCGACCGTGACGCGCGGAGCGCGAATTTCTGGCAGAATTGTAAGGTTACAGTTGAATTGGAGACGCATTTTGAGTGGCCTAAGATCACTGGTGACTGATTGGGCAGAAACATTTCCAGTGGGTGGGGGGTAGCCTGTTGTAACAGGCGTTTGATATTGTTCGCCTCGTAACAGCGCCATCGACTGATATACGCAGCATGACGTAATACACAATGAGGGCTTTGCCTAAACAAACGCCTGTCCGACTTCGTCTCGCTCACTGATTATATGAATA
>JAUOBX010161575.1:0-12243 GCA_032360705.1 Eupentacta quinquesemita
CGGAATCACTATTACTATAGGCATAATATCATATACAAATGATGAATAGGGTAGTACATGCAAAACATCCGCTAATGACCTGGATCTTAGCCTAATGAACTCTATGGGTGTTTACTGTTACCTATATAATATATCAGTTAGGAGTTTTCCCGCATTCTACTGACGTGAACTCATCCCATTCAACACCATTTATAAACTGCTGACTAACGCGATTCCCATCGTTCAAAAGGTTTTATATTAGTATCGAATTTCGTTTATAACCTGCAGCAATCGAAACTTGACATTACCAGATTACAATAAAGTGCTGACGTGAACCGCTCGAAATCACTATTACTATAGGCCTAATATCATATACAAATGATGAATAGGGTAGTACATGCAAAACATCCGCTAATGACCTGGATCTTAGCCCAATGAACTATATGGGTGTTTACTGTTACCTATATAAAATAACAGTTAGGAGTTTTCCCGCATTCTACTGACGTGAACTCATTCCATTCAACACCATTTATAAACTGCTGACTAACGCGATTACGAACTCATAATCTGACGGTTAATTATGTGTATTCAGACACAGACACTAAAGTACTTTAACAGGTTGCATGTTTCACACTCCTCGTGCAGCTTTCGTGAGGAATTGTTGCCTATTTTCCTCTCAGTGCCATGCATTGTTAATTGTATCCACATTGTTCATTGTTGTTTCAAGAAAGTATACTCCATCCTACTCCATTCGCAACATGGAAAAAAACTACTCAATCGTTCCGCTGATGAATCCTCCGTCGAAGGAGCAGTAAGAAATAATGAAACGTTTTATACAATTTTTCGATGTCGTGTTAAAACGGACTTTGATCGATTGGTAATAGGCATATCAAGTCTAGGGATTGAACTGTGGTTGCTCGAGTGAAAAACAAAATGTTCCTACACGTCTAGATTCCACTTGATGCGCACTTGGATACAATATATTCTGAGGTTCTGAGGTATTATGTTCAGCGTCGGCGAATGGGCAAACTTTTGTGTTTCAGTGCTCACAGTCCTGAAGATCATTTTGCAAGCTGATTTGATACAGACCGGAATTTGTACAACTGACCTTGTGAAGTTGTGAAGAACAATATAAAACAAATATTAAATGATGTAGACTCTCTAATAAATATTGAATCCGCCGTACGTACGTTCTGAGGAAATTGGGTGAATAATCATTAAACTAAGTAGGTCTATGATTTTACCCGGAAGTCTACTGATATTTAAATGTTATGTGATGTAATGTTATGTGAATTATGTGCAGCATTACGTTCCGAAATAATATATTCATATTATTAGTGCCATGTGAGCCTAATATTTTTTTAACAACCCTTGATTCTGCCTAGCGATTTATTGCTGATCTCTTAATCTCAGACGAACCCCATTTTTTCTTCGTAACCTATAACTTATCATACACGTTATTAGGCACAAAGAATCGTACGATTATATTACTTGAAGAAATCTCCGTTTAGTATGAAGTGAACAATTTAGAATGAAAGAAAATAGGCTTCGGACATTTACATCCAATACACGGAGTAACACAGTCACGCAAGAATAACACGGGTAAATAGTTTTTCCTTCGCTTGAACGTATTTATCACAGTAAAATGTAGGCCTGATAATATTAATATCAGGTTCCCCTCGTGCTGATTAGGCGCTTTCCCACGTCGATGACATCCTCGAAGCGCTCTACAGATATTACCCTCGTTACAAGTAACAGGTTCGCTCTCCAATGAACCAGGAAAGTACGTTGCTGTCAATAAGCGCATATCGTGATCAGTCTCCTCATAGGTTCCCAATAACCCTTGCCTAGGTTGGACGAGGCGATGGAGATGAAACGCTTCGTCCAAAGACGCAGCGGGAAAGCCAGCTGACCGTGATTCGAACACCCAACCTTTTGATCACCGATCCTGAACTCTATCGACTGCGGTAATCCATCCGCTACGTTATTGTAGTTAGAGCCCACGTACTCTGTAGTTGCTATAATTAGTCTACAGATAATAATACACAGAAGAATGACGTGACTAATTGTCCGGAATGTGTGTCATTTTCTCCCTAAGGTTATGAATTAAGGCTCGGATCAGAAGAGGGCTTCGTCGTGCAGGTGTTAGGGCGTTGAACTTGAATACGGTATGTATAGTACAGTGCAAGAACTTGATGGACCTTCCTGGGAACGTACAACAGTGTTCCACGGTATCTTCGAATTATAAAACATACATCGTCTCATTTGGTGACTTACTCCCACTGGCAGCCTATGGAAATATATGAGGACAGTGCTGACTTGTTCCATATACAATGGCTGTTATCTATATAAGAATGTCAAACTGGATCTGTATCTTGGATCGGAAACTTAGTCAACACTAGCTGGTGAAAGAAATGCGCGAAGATAGATTGTTAAGTGGAAATCCGCAGTGCAACCCGAAGATTACCGTATTGACATCAAACGCGCATTGTCTTGAGACAATGTAGCACTGCGCGTACATATCTATATATATATATGCGTATGATGGAAACAAATAGTGTGCGCGCCGGATGATTATCCCGTCATAGGAGCAACAGTATATAGTAGTCTCACAAAGGTCGATTGTATACGTCGTATTGTTCGAATAACGTGTTGTTAATGTTCAACGTACGTGCACACACACAACTGTACAACACCGGTATGTGTGTGTCAGGGTAGCATATGGGCATGGATGCGACAGCTAACTTGCTCAGTGATGGCAATTCGGGAATATTCGGATTGTTGTGCGTACCGTGAGGATTGCGTGATATTCCACATTCAATAATTTTTTTTAAATATAGGCCTATCGACGTACCGTATAATGATTGCATGATCGCAGATTCAGCGCCTGCGAATGATTCGAAGTAATTCACTAATTCGTGATCAATGTGAGACGCACTGTGGCGTTAATGATTAGATTTTTCTTCCAACTAAGACGTATCATTATGGAAAAGCCTGAATGTCTGTTCGCGCAAGCTGTTCCGAGTCAGGGATGTCAGAATCGACACGACTTGGGTTGTCGAAGGTATATTGTGAATCAAACCTCTGGGAAATATTGTGAATCATCAACGAACGTCTCTATCTACATGCATACCCGCATCTCGAATGATCAGTAATGGTGAAAAGCTCACTTTTCTGTTAATTTCGGTCCGATTCATTTGGTTCGAATTCATATGAGCATTTGTTCTGTTTGGTACTTTTTTCTACATAATACTGTCATATTCTTTTGTAGATACAATTCGAACTTTGCATCAAACAATCTGCCTACATTCTATCACCTTGACCCCTAACAACCCTTGATTCTGCCTAGCGATTTTTTGCTAATCTCTCAATCTCAGACGAACCCCACTTTTCCGTTCGTAACATATAATTTTATTTCACACGTTATTAGGCACGAGAAATCGTACGATTATATTATTTGAAAAAATCATCTTTTAGTATGAAGTGAACTATTTAGAATGGAAGAAAAATGGCTTCGGATATTTGCATCCAATACACACTGTTAATCGGTTGTTTAAAAAAGTTGTGTAAGATATTGGGTTGTGTAACATATGAACCTACCAACTAGTTGTGTAAAAAATAATTATACAACTTGGGTTATCGTTTACACAAGTTGTGTATAATTTTACACAAGTTGTTTAATTATTAATATATATGAGCAAAAATAAAGTACTAACAAAAATACGAAAAACAAGAAGCTTCCGCTCCTCCAGGATCTGAGAAAGTGGTTAGATTCTGGGGTTTACTGGTCGTTTGTCGGAGGGGGTCGTAAAATAGTGGTCCCGGGAGAAGGTTTGGAGTAGTTACGTAACACCCCTGCTCCGATAACATATTGCACTAGTCGAAAAGAGGAGGCGAGTTATCGCCGGTGCTCATCCACAATCAACACGGCCAGCGTTCCTCGATGAGCACTCATTGGCTTCTCGAACCTGTAGGAATAGTGTCCTAGAACCACAAGGAAGCAGATTCCAGAATCATATTACATGTTGCTGATTCCATTAGCTTGCCTCTCAACAGATGCTCATTCGAACGGCAGATACCGATGTATAATGCTCTCAGTAGCTGTGCGGCGGCCACAGGTAACAGGTACGGAATTTTGGTAGCCTTTATTACTGATTCGAATTTCCGCTTCATCCCTTTCCACGAGATATGTGTATTTATTGATTCACATAAATCTGTATCATTTCCAGTGTTTCATGCACCCACACGCCGCGACACTGTATCCCAATTCGCCCAAGTGGGAAAATCGGAAGGAAGACTGCATGGGGAGTATGGGGAACACATAATGAATTCAATGCAATTGTTCATGAGCAGCAAACTTCAACACAGTGAATATGCAGAGTGTTTTACTATACTTGCGACATGTGCTTCTATCACTGAAGTTCAAACGCTTCTATTCACACAGAAAGGTCGCCAGATGTCATCTTCCTTTTAAGGTTACCATACGCAACATGTAATACAAGCTTGACGTGTGAACACATCTGGGATTGTACTACAGTGCTATGCCATCAAAATAATATCATACCCTGTTGACTGGGGCTGAGCGTGTCCAGAACAGTGGACAGTACATCATTGTGGATTTATTTGCCAGAGGGTATAGTGTCCTATCCAGAGTATGAAGTTCATGTGGGGGCACATGAGTGGCGATCTGGTTGACAAAATTGTATGTGGAGATGGTGGGGAGGGGGTGGGTGGGGGTGGCAGACCTATCCTCAAAATGTTACTGTGTGGAAAATTGAAAGTCAATGGATGTTCATACATATTCATAATATCTTCACGTATCAGCAACAATATTCTGATCATATGTACGCTTATTGCTAGAATAAAAGACCTAAGTGTGTTTCTAAGGCCTCAAAGTAGTAAACTGATAGTTATCATCTATTACTACAAAGATTATATTAGCTTGTTGCTAAATTAAATCCCTTTCCTGGCTACTGAGAATGATCACTCCAGTAAGGAAACATATGTGCCAAGTACTTTTTGCCAAGCGATTTCGGCAGTATATTGCACTATTCATAGACTATAGTTATTTTGTTTTTTCGCAGTGACATTTCAGCAAGGTGATCTCGAAGAAAAAAATACATTTTCATATATTCCCTTCAGACGGATATCATATATCGGATAGCATATTGATTATACATGGTAATTAAACTGAAATGTCGTTTTAGAATTTGGAAAGGGGTTTAGGTAATCTGTTGCGGTTGTTTGTCCTGGATGCAAACATGAAAGTAGTAATTTTCGAAAGGGCAGCCTACTCTACATGTCCCCTCTTACCTTCCTAAAAAGTCCTCGAACTTAACAATGAGCGCTCATATTGATCTTATGAACAATGTTGAACTATTTTGATCAATAAGTTCAATATTGAATACTGCTTGCTCTGTTCACATTCTTCAAAAAGGCGCAACATTTTGTATAGATCTTGCAGAAACCACACCCGTTTGATATATAGTAAATATTATGTGGATACACACTGTAGCTAACAATCGATCCATCGATCGATCTAGATCCAGAACAACAACTCCTAGCCTAATGGGTTTTGAATACCGGTAGTGGAGAGAGGGAATTCAACTAGCCTATATTGTCATGATGAACAATACGTACATTATTATATATATATATTATTAATACATCATTTCATAATTGGTGAGCCAGTAGGATAGCTGCCAACACAAAATGCAACATGTTTTGATGACTATAACTGAGGTTTTTCTTCCATCGACAGTAGAAATGTTTCTGTTATATTAAACTCCATTGACCATACGAACGATTCCAAAAATATGGTAATAAACAGTAGTCTTGTAGTCTAATTGACGGGAATGACAAATCTTATATCATAGCGTGTTGTAATCATTATCATTGGACAGCACATGGAGCGTACCAGTATTCTATAGTACATCCTGTGGGCCCCGCTGTGAAAACCCAACAAGGAAGTATATAGATGGACTGCTGGTGATGTGATGTCTATTAGTTGTTTTATATATGGGTCCCATGTGAGGTTATCCTGGACAAGATATATCCATGCTGGACAACTAGCCCAGATTCTAGCGAACACACGCCTGAAAAGCACCGCACTGACCTGATGAAGCACTGGGCCTCTTCTTCACAAGGGGCCAGGTCTTACCCATCACCATGAAGTAGCCGCAATACTGTACCAACCAAGTTATCTACGAGGCTGTCTCAAGGACTGGCATCAAACCGTCGAGTCCCGTACTGACTTCCGAATTACTCTGAGCAATAACCACAATTGCGGCGAATTGAGGTGGTAAAAATGGCAGCACCGCACCGAGGGGAGGGGGGAAATGTCGATGAAGCCTCCTCGATCATCACAGTCGCCATACATCACCCTCCAGTGACCTCATGACAACTCATACCAGTCCGATTCGTCGAACATGCATGGTACTGGCGATGGTCACTCTACATGTTCACCGATCACTGACTAAATTATGTAAATAATGAACGCTATTCAGGCAATGGGGTCATTTGGAGCGACTCCCAAAGCTAACCTCAATACACCGTGACGATATTACAATCCTTAAATTGGCAGACATAATTTTCCCAGGTGATTGAAAGACTAAGAGTTTGCATACCGCAAATGGGCATTCAGCTTTTCCAGCTTGTCAGGCTAAATTGGGACGTGTGAAGAAACTACAATCCACGCCGAACGGATAGCATGTCTCTTTTCATTTATAGCCCTGAGAAGTTAAAATATATTGAACGCTTCAAGTACACATCGATGCGGCTGTGGCGCCAACATTGGGATATAAAATCCAGTGATGTCGTCATGGGTGCTGAATCCATGAGGACTAGAGAAATGAATAAGGCCTATTCCCACTGGTACCAATGAAGACAATGAAGGCTATGGGGGAAAATAATCCATGATAACCTCGAACTGGGAACATTACACATTAAGCTGAGTGTGAAAGGTTTCAACTGAGTTATGGTCTACCCCAATTGCTGCAACTACAACTAAAACCCCGAAGGGCAGCCATAACCAGACCATTATAACATGTGATCACATTCACTGATCCATCCAGAATCAGAACCACGAACATTGAAGAAAACTGGGACTCTGATGTCAAGCATGCCAGGTACTGATTTAGTCGTCGTTATGAGGCGGAACGAAAAACGGAACTGCTTTTATTGCTGAGGTGACCACAGCACCAACTTGACATTGTCCACCACGAGATCATGCACATATTCCGTAGACGAGGTTTCCAACTCGGATGCAGGAGGAACCCGACCATGATACCGTAAAGGAAAGCCATGAGCATATATGGAATAGTGGGAGTGTATGCGTCGTTGCTTGTTTGCCATGCATAGGGGGGAACCTAAGGAAAATGTTGGGCACCAGTGTATGCGTCCATTTCATATATAGTCGTATACCTAGCCCATTGATGGTACATGGGAAAGCTGTCTATGAGCAGTTAAAATGAGGCTATACAACCAGCAATGTGGCAACATTCAATCAGTGACCGAGGAAACCCCTAAAATGTGGTAGGCTACATGATCATATAAGTTCCTCCTCAACGCGCACAGTCAATCGACGGTCATGTTTAAATCTAACTATAAAAGTTCTGCAATAAGGCAATGAACATCATGCCACTGAATCACTGATGCAATATTACAATTGTGACTAGCGACCTAGAAAACCTCTGAATCCTGGCATGATTAGCGTTTCGGCCTCTTGAAGCTTTACTCCTAGTGGCGGTCATTCGGATATTTCGTTAAATAACACTCTATCATGACTCTAAATGATTATATTGACATTAAGTGCTGATGGCAACATTGGAATCGTGATCAGTGACCGTATAACCCCCTGAAGAGTCGTGTGATTAGAGACTGAACCCCTCCCGAAGCTGAACTTATACTCCAGAGGCAGCCATTTTGAATTTCGAACAATATAGCACTGATGAGAGATTCTCTTGGCGCCCGTCAAAAATCAAAAGTGTATGATATAACCGACATCCGGACCAATTTTGATGCTCTGGAAAGAAAGTGCGTGAATTGTCTATGAGTTCATAGGCTCTCCGACAAATACAGTGCCATTTTAATTTCTGTCAGAAAACCGTCGAAGGTTACCTTACATGAGTTGACAATATATGCCTAAAATACCCTTGGGATCGTGATATGTTACCTAAAAATACAGGGGCGAAATCCCTTCCATAATTATAATTGTATTGTCGATAGCGATAATTTTGAAAAATGTGTTTTCCATTGTATATACTGATTGAAAAGGACTGAATTTTCAGATAATCAGTGACACAGAAACCCTTAAAATGTTGTATTCCGAACGCCTGAACCACTTCCACAGTCGATTATATTTCCCGGAGGCGGCCAATTTCTCACGATACGGCGGCGCCATTGATTTTTTTTGGGCGCTCGGTTAAACTTGGAAGAGTATAGTATGGTAACATCTGTGCAAAATTTCGTGCTTTTGGAAGAAAGTGCGCCAACCATCCTCTAAGCTCCCCGACTGATGGGTCTCATTTTATAGAACGATTTATCCACACCATTGTTTCTAGCAGTGAGATTTGACTGATGTCATCAATCAGGTGAAATCTAGTAAATTTAGTGGAGGTGAAATCAAATTAGACGCCAATTACAGGTGTAGGGTTTCAACACGTCATAATTCCATTTGTGATTATTTGAAGAAAATTCTTAACATGATGCCTTGGATCTGAGTCATGTTTAAAAGTGATGTTGAGTAGTATTTTTGGTAGGGTGGTAAGAAACGTTCTCCGATCAACTCACCCATCCCGATTACCCAATGTCTACGAGTATTATCTAATCTTGCAACAATGCGTGGAAGTGTCGAATGGAGATTTAAATTGACTCTTTAGTAAAATTACGGATGTAACTACGTGGATAAGAAAAGAAGCAGTCTTTATATTCACCAACTTTACTGAAACCAATCGCCCGTAAAGCGTGACAGGCAAACAGCAAACATTAAAACAAGACATGTGCAGGCGGTGAACCACCACCGGGCATATCCCTGAGATATTATTGAATATTGACTTTCAATGATAGAGAGAAGCAGTTATGTAGCGAAGCCGGATTTCGAACCCATCCAAGATGTCACTACGGCGGACATAGGCCTATGTATGAAGTTTCAAATGAGTCGGACAAAGCGTTAGAGAGTTATCACCCCAACAACTAAAGTTTCTGGCTGCACAAAATCTCCCAAATAGGAACAGCAGCCTTGTAGCAATGCCCACTTTCAAACCCATCCAAGATTTTGCTAGGGTGAACATCTGTTCCAAATTTCGAATGAATCCGACAAAGCGTTGGATAGTATTTGCGGTAACGCCTAAAGTGTCCGGCGGCGGCGGAGACGGCTACACCCCCAAACCATGATATCCCCGGACTCTGAAACGCGTCCCGGGGATATATATCAATATCCCGTACATCAAGTGTTCACATGAAGGCTACACCGACCACTATGATATGTTGCTGTCACATTTAACCCACATCATCTCGTTGTAGTCTGTAAAATGACAGATTGGTTCGATAATTTACACTCGAGAATGGCGAAAGTTTACCAATTTAAATTAGGTAAGGGGAGTCGGACGCGGTCGAGTGACAGTCTGTTTAGAGCGCAACGAAGCGACAAAAATGTAACTGTAATAAAACGATGAGACATAGTAGCCCTGTAGGGACCTGGAGAGTCTTCAATATCGCAAAACAAAACGGGGGTTGTTTATCGTGTCCTGTTCCGCCATTCAGTCAAATGGTTAGATCTTATATGCATATATGTATGTGGTAGTGAATGATACCTTGGAGATCATTCGCTGAGGATCACGGATCAAGCAAACTCCCCGTTTATCGACTTTAATTGTGTCAGGGATTATATGATAGTTTGACATTCTAATCATGCTGCTTGAGTGATATGAGAGTCGGGTTAATTCCGCGGAGTCGGAGAGAGCTGTCGAGGATGTAACTGATATTATAGTAAATGTTTGCATGTTGAGAATTCCTTCAATTTCCCGTCACCTATGTGACGCTATATTGCGACTTATACGCTCTTCTGGGACAGTTTGCGCTGAGAAGATTTCAATAGCAGGACGCCGGATATGTTAAGAATAACTAATTGGGCTGCACACAGGGTTGTTAGCTAATAACTGAGTTATTCACTCGGGTATTACCTAATCACTACGTCATATACTCAGTTGTTTAATGATCTATGAACCGAACACTTAGTGCTTAGCCAATAATGAGGTTGTTAGCTAATAACCAAACCACTCACCGCGGGGTTAGCTGATCACTCGGTCCTCAGCCAATATGAGCAAATAATATGGTTGATAGTTATTCATAGAGCTAATCTCTCTAATCAGGTAACTAAAGAGGCTAATCCCTCGGTAGTGAGCTAAACAATGAGCGAATCACTCGGTTGTTAGCTAATCAATGAGATGATGAGCCAGTTGTTAGCTCAGCCTACTTAGCCAATCACTCCTACCTCAATTCAATCCCTTAGCTTATCACACGGTTGTTTTTCTTCAACCAATAATTATATGGTCGGCTCATCACTTGATCAATAATTTATCACTGAGCTGATCGCGCAGTTGTATTCTAATCACTCAGTTATCGACTGATGATTGAGCTAATCACTGAATTGTTAGCTCATTACTAGGACATTAAATAATCACTCATCTGACCACGCAGTTGTTAGCTGATCACTCGGTTATTAACTTATCACTGACCTGATCAATCAGTTGTTAGCTAATCACATAACAATGCAGCAATCTCTTTCTCGTACTCAGTATCATCATTGTACTCGTCAGAACACCTTTCATATTTACGAAGCTTGTCTTATCGATTCCAACTCTCCTCTTTATTTCGGTATCACATCTACTATCTTTGGCTCAGATACTAATAGGACTTTCCTTTCCAGGGCATCCCCATCCACATTGATGGTAACAAAATTATCATCCGGTTCGCTATGCACAAGCAATAAATATCTACATCCTGATCGGGAAAAAATGACAAGGTGTTTAATATGTTGTAGGCCTAATTACTATTGAACAAGTGGGAACATTTGAGCTATTAGAGAAAAGGTGACATATTGATATATTCCTCTTAGATGCGGAGTGGAATGGTAAATTATGTATCTTGTAGTATAGGTGAGTTTTCTGCCTGCGTCGCTTTCATATATATCAATTCGATTAGTTCATCATTTCTAGCTGCGGACGAGCAGCTCTACAAGATGCTCTGTCTCTCCGTTCGTGAGTTAGCCAGTTAGCTAATTCGTCACATTCGCTATCGACTTCGGAACAGTTCATGCAATGGACACGGAACTTGGCACATATGTCTGCTTTTAGATTATCCCCGACGTTCAAAAGTGGCTGTCGCTGCAACGCTATGAGGGCGGCTATCTTCGTTGATTCGTCAGATTTCTTCTTATGTACTTGTTTGGCATGAGCAATTACATTTCAGCTGAGAAATGATGCTTCACTATAATGTTTATTGACGTCTCTGACTGAATCATTAGTCATTATACCGTCCTCGTGAGGCCGAATATACGTTCTGCTGCTAATTCATGTCCCACTATTGACCATCAGTTACGTGCCTTGTGACCTTGGGAAAATATATTTTTACTGAGCAAGCGGGGCATAATATTTGATGATTGATGGGTGATGAGTACTATAGAAATTCCATAGCAATTCTATAGAGATTCTATAGAATATGTCATAGAAATTCTTCAGAAATTCTTTATAGATTCTTTAGAAATTCTATAGAATATTTCATAGAAATTGTTTGGAAATTCTTACGAGATTCTTGAGAATTCTTTAGAGATTCTTGAGAATTCCTTAGAGATTCTCGATAAATTCCTTAGAAATTCCTCAGAGTTTCTTTAGATTATTGTATAGAATCTCTCCAGAAATTCTTTAGAGTTTCTTCAGAATATTGTATATATTTTCTTTAGAGTTTCTATAGATTGACTCTATAGATAATATTATAAAGTTTCTATAAAATGTGTTGATAGAATCCCATAGAACATTTTTGTAAGGGCTGATTACTTCTGTCACCCGTCATTAGTTTAGTTTAGTTTAGTTTAGTAATAGAGGGTCAGGAAGGACAGAAGTCCTCATAAACGACCCCAGAGCCCCAACAATCCGAAAGTGAAAAAGACTAATGCCTACAGAACTCGTCTGCAGTTCTTGAAAAACAAATCAAGGCTATTCTTGAATGAATTCACACTCGGAGATGAAACAACATTCTCCGGAAGGC
>JAUOBX010161686.1:0-12242 GCA_032360705.1 Eupentacta quinquesemita
TATCTTCAACCACAAAAAGTGAAGTATCTAATATCCATAACAGCCACTACATTGAAGAATAAGTAGGCCTATTTGTTTGAATGGTGACATGTGCTTGTTTGTTGATTGCAGGTGCCTGAATCTCTTAGTTCGAACAAACCGAGCGTTTTAGCGTTTCGATCACGCAACTTCACATGGAATAATCTCATATTCCTCTGCTGATGAAATGTTTTTTACTACAACCCCCCGAAAAACCTCTCGACATACACTTGACTCACTCTATATTGCAGCGTTACCAAAATGAGACAAATGTGAATACCATTACGTTCTATTAAAGCATCGAATGTTACTGTATAATTATTACCGCGTCAACGCGCCGATTTTACGGATTATTGGTCCGTATAGCTAACCGGTACATTTATCAGATTGCGAGTGAGTTTGGTGACGTCATCTATGACGGAAATGTCGCTTCGTAATTTGTTACTCGTCCGTGAAGGATGCTTTAGTTTAGTTGTCTCATCGAAACAGTTGCGTTTTGACGATAACATAGTTGGAGTCCTTAGATACTATATTGCATGGCGTATTCTAATCACGTTATGACTGATGTACTCCTAACGAACACCGACATTTACTGCGTCGGGGCTCCTCTGCACCTGATGAGCAGCTGATATAGGCTACTATATAATATTGTCTACCAATGGTTGAAAGTTGTTCTGCTTTTGTATAATTTTATAGAATGTTTCACTTGATATACACATGTGTTTACTCTCTGTGTATATTCTATTCTGCCATTGTTGTCAGGCTCGACACATTCTTAGTCACGTAGTTGTATCTGTATTGTTTCGTCGATGCTATAGGTGTTATTTTTTATTATAGTTTAAATAACAGGTAATATGTCATGGACTGGAATTCGCAAACACTGAACATGAACAGAAGCGAGTTCGAACCCAGCAAAGACTGCCTATATCATTCAAACAGATTCACATATAACACATAGCAGAGCATCAATCATCAACAATCACATGCCTTTTTTCATCCCTTGACGAAAGTATGAAACGCCTGGCACGATGACTCGACCCCACTTAGATAGATTGGGATCATAATTGGCATGCGTTTTCCCTACGATGAGGTCGATATATGGTCCCTAATATCTCAAGGTCATGTCAGATGTCATCCGAGGTCAACAGAGATCAAATTCCGAAAATATTGTTAACAGCAAGTCCAGAATGCTTGGACTGACCAGGCTTTAATTTGGTATGTAGGCTTGTTATGGGGAGTACATCAACCCTCTTGATTTGAGTGTACACGCGTGTGTACACGTTATGGGGTGTGCAAGACCGCCAATGTTTTTAGTGTGGACAGAGAAAAATATAACCTGGATGGATGACGCTCATACTTGGAATGGGAATGTGTGTTCCCCCATGATGAATATGTGATTCACATTGTTTTGGTATCAGGTCAGATGTCATTTGAGGTCAACAAAGGTCGAAGTCTGAAATTCTTTTTATCACCATACGTCCGGAACGCTTGGTTTGAGCAGGTGATTACAAGAACCCTATTGTGCTGTTGGCTCCCCATAAGATAAAGTACATGATCCCTGTTTTCTGGTTGTTGAGACTATCACAGATCATTGCAGTCAAGGAATCACGAAGCTTCTCGACTTTTTGGGTTGCATTAAAACTGGACCAGTGGTATGGATGATAATTTCCAAAATACAATATGGCACATCTGTGTTTGCATCTCGTCGCACAATCTGTTCCACTCATGCCATCCAATTCCCTCTAACAAATCGGTCGTCGCATCGCATTATTCGATTGCCTATTGATACAAACTTGTCACCGGCAGAGTTGTGACAGATCTGGCGAAAACGCCCTTCTCGCCCCGAGGCAGTCATTACAGTTTGCCACGCATCTCACGTATTCGCTATAAAATTGGAAGACAGTGTCCAGCGGTTATCAGTAGGCCTGCTCATTGAAAACGACATGTGCGGATGTTCCTCTGAGGACGCTGACCAGTCCTGCCTGCCATCACAAATGCGTTAATAAAGGTCGTCTATAAGTGGTCATAGTTAAATTTGTTCCAGGGAATGGAATGAGTTTTGATTCACGAGAGTCTTAATTATTACGGATATTGGTGCAATATCTCAATGACATATTTCAATCTCAGACAGTCAGGTCACTGACGGTACGCTGAAAGATCGGCCAAGTTCCTAAAATATGAAATCTGATCTGTTAGAATCTGATTGGTGCGAAAGAAACTACCCATCGCTCGGCTGCAGAACACCATCGAGTGCGTCCGCGTCTGTTTTCCCTGTTCGATTATAATTATGAAGCAGTCTCGTGGGATATCAGAATATTGTGTTTGAATGTTAAAAAGAGCCATGTGGAATTGCACAACCAAAGTAAAAAATACTGCATTAACTGGGGACGGATTCCTACACTGGTAATGCGAATTGGTGGAAAGAACATCACGAACACAACTGCGAATGCTATAGTAAAACCGAGCAATGGATGTCAAAATAAATTTTGACGGATAGCCGTCCAATATAATTACCAACGGCACCTGTGGCCCTTGGGGATACCGACTTCGAGATTAAAAATTACGAGAGCGTTAGTCGAAACCCAAGGTCAGACTGCAATGATGAATAATATGCCGTAAGATGAAGGTTCGACTATTTCACTCGTATCGAATTATAATTATTGGATAATGAACAGTGGAATGTTTTGAATATAAAAATACGAAGCTAGTGACATTAATGACATTCTGGAATCAACAAAATACTGGCCTACCCGAGCAGTCAACTTCCCATATATTTTGTGAACAATAGGTGAACAATATATACATTCATGCTGATTTGTTTGAATCTAGCAATTAACAACCAGTCATACATTCAAGCTTATTAGCATATAGATTAAGAACTATCAAGAAGCAACCTACATGTATGAGCTGATAGGCCGAGAACGATCAAGTAACAACCATAGCAGGCAAGCTGATAGGTTAAAAACTCAAGCTGATGATAAGTTAGGATCGAACAGGTAACGACCATACAGATGATCAAACTGATCAAACTGATCTGTTGAGAACAAACTAGTAACAACCATATACACATTAATACCGATACATACACGCAACACGCTTCATTCAGACCGTTTGTTACAATATTATATAAGTATAAGTAGCCTAAGTTTTGTGATGATTTGCGTTAATTGTTCTGTATTTGAAGAATAATGCAGGAGCATTGGGAATGAGTGTTCGGATGCTATTTCTGTCATGGTACAATAATACATACATGGAGTATTACATGAAAGTTGTGTCTTTAGTCTGTTCAACTACAACGTAAATGGCTTGTCGTGTGATCAACGATGGACAATATTTAGGTCATGTACAACCCACGGATGTTGTGATTAAGGTCGACAATTTACAGTATCGCCTGTGGTCACGATTAATACACGAATCCCGTACACTTGGCTGTAGCTAAAGCTAGACAATTTTGATCCCAGCTATTTAAAGCGTAAGTGCATAGTGTTATCCTACTGGCTGTTGGATTAGTCTGCTCTACATTGATGGGGTATTGAAAATCATTCTCCCATTTGTTCGTGTATATATTCAACCATGCTATATTTATGATTTCCTTTCATTGAATAATGAGGACAGCTGAATTCGTTCCTTAGCAAATATCAATATTGTTTGAATAGCATTCGAATTGCTTATATTTGCGGGTATCTAGAAATTAACGTTGTAGCAAATATCAATATTGTTTAAATAGCATTTGAATAGTTTATATTTGCTGGTATCCAAAAATATACGTAGTATAATATGAGTGGTCATGGCTAGTGCTCACCCTGTATTGTTGGTCAGTTAAGGGATAAAGCGCAGTTGTGATACTTTTTCCGGATGATAAACAGTCGAGACGCAACATTCAGCTGAATAATGGACGAGCCGTAGCCGAGTCTGTTATTCTGCTGAATTTTGAGTCGAGATTGTTTATGATACGGTGAAAGTCGAACATTCGCGGTTTACCTCTACTCTTCAACCCCTAAATCGAAGAAACATGAAATTCCGTAAGAAATAATGTATCTCTGAATATATAGAATGAGCGATAGGGCAACCTTTACATGAACGGTGTTATCACCGGCTCTTGCGATACAGTATATACCTGATTCCCCTACAGCATTAGAGGTGAACTTCCATTATTAGTACTCTATTATTCGAGACATATTAGTGTTCAATTAACCTCTCATGGCATATGCCTGGCTCTGGATATCATATCGATTTTCATTGTAGCAGCGAATTAGGAATTCAAGGAGTTTTGGAAAGCCTGAGAGAAAACGAACAAATGCGTAGGAATAACATCAACCTCCCCCGATGAAAATATCAAACCGAACCACGGGGGAAGCGCGATTGAATAAACGCCAATTGCATTCGCAGGGAATGAAAGCAATCCACTGATTGAAACATTCTTTGATGTACTGATAGAGCTTGTCGAACAATAATGAATAGCAATCAATAGAAAACTCACATAACGATTTAACAAAGACGATAGGCTATTCCAAGACACTAAAAAGAAAACTGGAAAACACTCTTCAAGAGATGAGTATAAACCGCTTCTTTCAAGGTAGAAAGAGAGGTTAAGCAGGTGATAGAGAAAGGAAGTGCGTTTTACAACCTGGCTCCGGCAACGGAGATGGCTCTGTCGCTGAACAAATTATGAGTAAAGGGTACGGAGAGAGTGACCTCGGCCAGTAATGCAGCATCATTCAGTTACAGATCTTCACGTAGTTGTAAGCCCTATTATCATGTCATTGCAGTCATTGCAGGAAACAATACATTGAGTGCACGCCGCAGAGACCACTCGGCAGGACGTAACTTCCCGAACCTAGACCTAAGCCTGTCTGCTGTTGATGTCCCGAGGAAAATACTCTCCATTGCTGCCGTTATATCATTCTCGAGATTTTCCTAGTACTCATCACCTGATCACAGCTGAATTCGCTGGGTTTGTGAGTAACTCGCACGATGATATGAAGAAACGTATAGCTTTCACAATACCAGGGCTACCAAACAGCCAAATATAATTAGTGATCCTAGAGAGAAAACCAATACGTTCTACCAGGAATTCCAACTCACGTACCACACCTAACGTTTGACGGCTTCATAAATGTTAGATGATATAATAGGAAATACAATCGATTGTGATTAGGGACAACACAAGATCAGAGTTAGCTGTTTACTCTTCCAAGAATTCTAACCGACAGTGCACTTTCCACATCATAATGGTCGACGGCTCCATAACAGTTGAACAGCAATCGATTGTGATTTGGGACAACACAAGATCAGAGTTAGCTGCGTCACTCTCACTCAATTATATTGAAGTAGTTTACTCTTCCAAGAAATAACCATACTATCCATTTTATAGTCAAAGACGGTCTTCGTAATCTACTGGATAAAGGTACCGTCACGGAGAGAAACTATCCCAATTCATGTACACTGACAGCTACGTTGACTCTATAGAGGTGATTGAATCAATGCCTGTGTATTGATCGGAGGTAAAGTGAAAAACTCTATATTAGGTTAACATCGGTCCGCCTGTAGGCATGTCACTTATCAATACCATGCTCGCAGACTAGGTATGAACGCTAAACCATTTAGTATGCATGTCGAAAGTGCAAGGCTGTCAGCGGGTAAAGGGCAAGATCTCGGATGAGGGCAGTTACGGAAAGCGCAATGTGAAATATTATCGTCAGGAAACAACTGTCGTGTCGACGTGACTACTAATGGGCCAACCTGTCGTTAGGTACTCCAATGAAATCCAAGCCTCGAACTGATTTTCGCTATTTGCGCAATACAATACGGTAGTGACCTCGACATGCAGGTAGCCTGTTTCACGTGAGTTTCACAAAGTCAATGAAAAACATGTACTTTCGCAAACCGAGTAAAAACAAAAAACAAAAAATCGTAGGATTCAATACGGTTCCGGTTCCGGCGGAAATATTGAGGCTGAGCGCATTTGCCGATCGAGTGGTATACGATACGAGATGGATTTCAATTGTGGAGTGAACTGATAACGAACTACGATATGTGCCGGAATCATCGATGCTTGTTACCCACAAACCTGTGAACAAACCTAGACAACAAACGAGTGCCTCGACCCACAACTGCCAGACCACATTGTTTAGTAATATTTTCTTACTTATAGCTGTTCCATTCCTCGCGCATCGTAGCCATGTCGACAAAAATAGTTTTTCCTTCGCTGGAACGAGGAACAACGAATAATAGTGGTTAGCCTGAATGAGATTAAATTGATATGAATAACATTGGCCTACTTATAGTGACTGTCTTGGAATATTCTAGTGAAGTAGGACAGCATATATAACAATGATTGCGGCATTCACGTGAGCGAAATCTCCTAAATATTACAAATTCTGGCAGTGCACTAAACTAGCAGAGAATAATTTATAAAAAATGAAATGTCAAGTAGGCCTAAATAGGTAATGAGCCATGGCGAGTAGGACAATACACGATATTGTTTACTTTTCACTCTTGCTGGAGTGATTCAGTCGAAACACCATCTGTGTCGAAATGTGGATCATTTCTCCCAGCATTCAGAGTTGATGAATATAATAATAAAATAAACGTACTAAAATGTGGAATTGGCAGATGATGCAAATACTACATACTATTTTTGCGCGAAAAAGCAAATGACAACGGAGTTAATAAATTGCTCATACCTCTACACTGATTAGCACTAAACGATCGATTGGATGTCGCCTTAACTCCCATTTTGGCATATTCTCTAACGTATAGCCGTGAGATGAAATTCACTGCCATAACATCATGGTTCACTCATGGCATGATTGTCACGTCTACCAATTTAATTCAGTCTTGTTCGGATTGGTTTTGTTGTTGGTCCAGTGTCACGCGCTCCGAACCACAACAGCCCAATCGTTTCCCAAAGGAATTGAACCTCAAAGTTCAACTGAAATAACCAGGCAGAATATATCAAGGTAATTGTATCAACCCGCCAGGTTACTAATTCTGAATGCCCAGTTACATAATGCAGAATCATTTATTTTCAATAATTATGTTTTTCACGGATATAATTATACCAGTTGGAAGCGTTCGCCGTTTATATTGCCAGCAGATTTTTGCCTCCAACAGTTCAAGCGTAACACGCTTGCAAATTCAATTATTCAGTAATGGAGGTGTCCATTACGTTTCCAAGAGAACTGTGTGACTATAATCATAGAGGCATTGAACCAAGTAGTTCCTGTTATCAGAGGATAATACTTTCAGACATCTGCTGTTTGTGATATGACGTTACCGATGTCTCGACAACGGTACAATTATCATTCGGTTCAGGCAGCACATTACTACAGTGCCTCATGAGATACGTTACATTAACCACATATATATGAATCCGCAATGCTTACCGATAAAAGGTGTGAAGTTATTCCATGTTAATAATAATGTTGCGATTTATATAGCGCCTTATGCCATGGCCTCAAAGCGCTTCACAATACTACCCCTGGTCATTGGTATAGCTCATCCCCCACACAGACGTGAGTGTGCAGCAGATCGAGATCAGCGCGAATGATAAGCCACACCTCACATGTTCCCAATTAGCACCTGGGTGGAGAGAGACGAGCTAGGTAAAGTGCCATGTCTACAGACACACCGCGGCGGGACTCCAACCTCGAATCTTTGGATCACAAGTCCAGAGCCTTAACTACTAGGCTACCGCATCCTATTGTGAGCAATCGGGATAAAGCACCTTGCTCCAGGGTACAACGCGGGCTCGAAACCGTAATCTCTGGATTACTAGCTCAATGCTTAGCCGACTGGGCTACCACGCTCGTTAGTCGTTCTGAGGATGTTATTAGGGAGATATCCTGAAACTCTGCTTTTAGAGTTACTTATTCCATTTTGTGTGCGAGTAAAAATTGTGTTAGAAGTTAATTTTGGAGATTTCGTTATGGTAATATCCCAAAACGACTCCTTTGATATTCGACTAGTACCCACAACATGTGTGTGTGTTTATAAATCTTGGAAGTTTCCACGTTTCCACGTCGCATCATCACGGAACAATGAACTGCGCACTTATACTTATCTAGCATATATACCTAGCAACACTAAATCCGTAGCCTGGGCTGCTATCATTACCACGAAAGTACTTTATTAGTTAGTCTTAGTTAGTGATAGTCCTCATTGTTGTTTGATCGAGTGCGCAAATCAATCATCCATCGTGCACTGAAGTTTAACCCGAATGTCTGATTGTGCTCTCATTTTGTATGAGACATCTTTTTTCCACAGCCTTGAATATCCAAGAAACAAACAACTGATGAAAAGAATTGGCAACACAATTACGTAACGTTGTTCACCTCCAAGTTGGCTGTATACCCATGTATACCTACACATTCATAACCATATTTGCCAGCAAACCACTCAATGGAATGGCTATGAAATACAATTACCCTCCGAGTGTTTACATACATGTTTTTGTAACTAATACCTCCTATGGCTCACCAACGAAAACATTCCCCATTCATTTCCGTTATCATAGAACAGGTCGATAGTTATCCTTCTACGTGTAGGCCTAACTTCATTTGCTGATGTAGATCCATACGATGGACTTTCACAAACACGAGTACTCTAGAGCGATCACACACATGTTGATGTTAATACCTCATATGGTTTACATATGAACACCGTCCACAATATGCAACTGAACATTATGTGTAGCAACGCCGCGACCCAAATTTTGCTCGGTTTTCTGATTTGCCAACCCTATAGTCAATACATCTGACAAGAAAGGACGGTAGTTTTCCTGTGTATAATTACTTACAGGTAGGGAGAATAGAACATTACCAATATAATTCTTCGTTTATCCCCACACCACATTATGTATGATTGCTTCAGCCTCAGCCAGCAAACAACTCAATCAAATAATTATGCAAAACAACTCCAGGGGTGTTGACCTACATGTTATGGACAATATCTCTTAGGACTCGCCTATGGGCAACTCCATCAACATACAACTGACCATATGTTCAACAAAACCATTTGGCACCCCTTCTGTATTACGACCACTAATTACGGACGTGTTTGTGTTTATGAACGCACATCGCGTGATCATTAACGACTCGGAGGATGCACTGACGACTCGACGAACAAAAACAATCAAATTACCCAGCTAGGAAGATAGAAAGATAGCCTATATACAAACTGGTGTCTGAACAGCCTGCTGATGAAGAATACATGCTCCTGGATTTATGTAATTAATTACCTTCAACAATACTGGGGGCCTCGAGCAAGAGCTATTTGTTGAGTGAATTGGTTTAGTTGTAAGACTGTTAGTTCTATCGAGATTATATGGTTTCCGGGTAGGCCTAATATATTTTTACAAGGGGAGTACATTTTCTTTGCTTCGCTTCATGATCGTTATAAGGTAAACGCGTTGCTTTTTCCAGTATGCGCACCCAACTGTTGACTTGACTAACCTGGAATTTACCTGTTGACCATATTTGACCTTCCGAAAACGTAAAAATAGTGCATGTTGCTCTCTCGCTGATTGTTCAGCATTATGAAGACTGTGGCATGGCGGCGAAGACGAGGGGCCGACTATTTGCAAGTCGCCTGCGTGCAAAACCTCATCTACACAATTGAGTACTACCACCTCATATCCACATTTGAGTACTCCCTCAAATAGGCCTCATTGCCTCATTACGAGTACATGGTGGAAAATTTGCAGCTGCCAATTTGCCAATCAGTGCAGCATCCAAGTCTGCACCCGTGAAAAGCTTGCGAAGGTTCGTCTCTATGCCGCAATGCGTGACCTAAATAATATGGAGCCGGTATTGGTACGAATGATCAATCCATAATTCGAGTAATTCACTTCACAGAACGGGTGGTTATCAAGGTAGTGATGTAATCCATCGCCACCAGGATTTCGCTTCCATATTGGCATCACACTACTGCAGAAATCTGTATGGGCCTACATCTTTTGAGCATTCCTCTATCTTATGGATAACGACCTCAGCCACAAAAAACTCCTTCGATTCACCTTGAAAGAGAGCGACGGGGAACGGCAATTTTTGTTGTTTGCCGAGCGTTCCCTCAACGAGTTGTGAATAATATCACACAATCTAAGTATATATAGGATTGTCGTACTTAGGAGTTTCTCTCGATGCCTTTCTCATCTAATATTATTTAAATGAATATACTGCCCATGTGGTGCCATAAAATGTTCAAACAAATGCTCACTATTGCTTTATTCACCTCCTCGCCTTATTGGTCATCAGCTATAAACCGCCTAAATTATTGCCATCGCAACCAGCGATGATAATGTACAAGGTCAATGCTGTTGCCAGTAAGGTATGTGAATAAATCGTTTCGTGCATACATGAATAACAGCTATTAGTTTATAAGACCCTGTAAAGTGTGGTTGCATCTTTGTTACTCGTTGTTATTATGAATAAGAATTGTAGTTATGAGTAAGCGCTCGCGATTGAGCCCAATATATGTCAACGTACCGGAATGTTCCCCATGCATGCCAGGTGAAGAGCTGAATGACTACTTGAGGAAAATGAAACGGCCTGCAGTTCTCAGTTCAGCTTCGTCTGATATTATTCCGACTTGTTCCAGCGATTTCGGAATTTGCTGTCATTGATATGACACTATCAAGTGGCTCAGTATTTCAAGTTATCAGGGATCACAAAGAGTTCAGCGGAATTTTGTGAGTGCGATTTTTAGATACGGCGCCGTGTATCGAAAGTTGATTGACAGGATGATTTGTTTTAAACAATGCTGCTAGGTATGAAGAGCTCTAAAAACAATATGCTACTATATTAAGATGGGTGGATATATCCACAGTTCAGGAAGCCACATAAGGCGCATTAGTAACACATTTTCTGTATCGTTCGTGGATGAACAATGTACACTTTTTGGGCCTGCGTCATTGTCAGGCTTTGCGGGACGGGCCTCGTTTCGGTCTTATTCCGGGGAATATCCATGAGATAAAGAACATATGCCTGGAATATGTATTATAGTCCACCGGGATAATCGCATGAAATAATCCGATAATTGCTACGAACATACATTAATTGAGCCGAACTAGGAATACATGTACAATATCGCACACCATATGTGATTCACGATCCGATACGTGTAAAATACGAGATATGTGTTTCTGATTACTGGCTTTCTGGGATGAGTATTAGTGGATGCCTCACTTGAGGCATCGTGGGTATTTCACTATAATGGTTCACAAAAGATATATAGCGGCCGTGTGTGTAAAGTGAACAATGCCAAATTGGGGGCCCGGAGGGCACTCCTACTGGCCTGGAGTAATGTAGTGGTACAAGTAGTGGCCTCGTCGACAAAGTCAATCCCAACGATGGCTAAGGCAGGTAGCACGTTGGCGTCCAGTGTAAATAACCCGTATAATAGTATACAAAAGAACTGTTACATTCCGTGTACATGGGTGAGGATTCACAGTTGACAATAATTGCTGATCCCGAGCCTTGTAAGTGGTGTGTAAGTTTCAGCCTCTGCCTGGCAATTAGGCCTATCCATTAGGAAAAATCCTAGAAAAGTACTTATTGTCAACTTCTGTCATGTTTGCATGAATCCATCCAACAAACATACTCTGGAAGATGGAAAATATATATTTATAGAACATGGCACTTTATTACAACATAGTTAATTTGTCAGTGTGAAGCAACGCCCGTAAACGCTAAGTGGTCGTAAAATAGTGAACAGATGGGGCGATACCAACCGATACGAATGCGTATGCATCCTTCCATGTCGATTGAGATTCATTCCCTCGGGCGACACCCGGATGTCACCAAACATCAATCTTATGAACTATTAACATCCTTAGTAATAGCAGAAAATTCGGCGTCTCCGTATCACGTTTGTATGATATGGTTACGGCTATGTCGAGTGGAATTTTTCATAATGTAATGAATAATAATGTTTTTTCATTTTTGTCTCGCCTGAACTTGATTCAAGGAGGGACTTAGTGATCACTATGTTGTCTGTCTGTATGTTTGTCTGACTGTCTGTATGTGCACTTCCGTATATCCTGATCCATAGAAGCCCCGATGCTCACATTTTGTGTGTGGAGGTATGGTTGGGCACACCACTTTTTGTCCCAATCGCTCGAACTAATTTGCATATTAGCAATTATCATACGCCTAGCACTGTCAGTATCGTCGCTCAAGAATCACCTGAAGACCTACTATTTCACTCTATTTTGACTCTGCTTG
>JAUOBX010161797.1:0-12242 GCA_032360705.1 Eupentacta quinquesemita
CGTGCGGCCTACGCTAGTGAGTCCGGTGCTCTACCAACTGAGCTAATCAAATCTCACAAAACTATTTCACAAATATGTCACAACAATATGAGACAATGAGGCCACGCTGAACACCGAACAGCTGTACCTCCAGGAGGTGTTAACAACAATACCGGTTACCGGTCGATCAATGGTAGAAACACTGGTAAACAATGCTACATTATAACGCACCGGAACTATTATGCAAAAATGCTGTAAGATATTACCGTAGTAGTGTTATCAAAATTGGATTCATGTTGCAAGTTTTCCCTCCAATATCAGTACATTTGTAAATGGCATTATATTATTTATTTACGAAATTATGTGTATTGCATTGCTGACTGAATTGTGTGCCATGAGCGGGCATTAACAACAATAGTTGTCGATCAGTCACAGCAGCACTGGTATACAATACTCAATAAGAACACACTAGAACTATCATGCGGAAAGCGCTGTAACGTATTACTGTAGTGGTGCTATCAGCCTATCATATCATTGGTTCCAAAGCAATTCTACCCCACCCCGCCAAAAAAAAAGCTATTAATTTCAACATTTTATAATGACAGTACACTTGTAAATATAATTATTCTCGAGATTATCTATGTATCACATTGCTGACCGTTATTCAGTAGAAAATCTTCCATATAGTTAGTGTGGAATATATTAATGCCTGGACAATCATGGGATTATTCGCATAAATACTTTAAAATTGTTTTCCAGGAATATTATTATCCCCCATTTTGAAGGCTTCATATTCAGATAAGTTGGTACAGAGTTTTTCCAGTTTTCTGATGATTAAAACTGAAATCTGTTGCTTCATTGGCATGTGCGCAAAAATGTTCTAAATGTGTCTGTGATGAATCAGAGCCAGTGGCTAAAATTATTGGTCTGTATCCAGCCTATTATTTCAAGTTGGCGAGTTCGTCCCAATTTTTTTGCATGAAACCATTCATTGGTGCCAAATTGTCTTTTTTCACTACCAATATTTCATGACCTATGAATTTTTACCAAACAGACAAAAACTGGATGGTATTTTATAACAGTCGTTAAGGGTAAAAACTTTCATAAGTTTACCCATTGCCCATGGAGCATTTTAAATCAAACATTCTCATCTAGGCCTCATTGCTATTTTGCAGGCACTTTGCACAGCTAATGAAATCCTGGAAGTAACTGCTTTTTGGTGCCGCCTTGATCCCGAACTCCCAAATCAAATTTTACGTTTGAATGAATTATCGTCAGCATCACAGCGGTGATCAAACTTGGGGGCAAGAATGATGTTATGCAAATGTCATTGCGTCAAATTTCTGTCATCAGAAGCCAGCAATGAATAATTGAGTGTGAAATGTGTAGAAGAGAAAGAAAACAAGCTGAAAGATGAAAGAGAAGTTGACTATAACATTTCATCAACAGACTTGCACGATGCATAATCTATTTGAAACCAGCATGGCAGTTTGATTTCCACCAGAACAGATAGGGAATGTTACCATGCGAGCCAATACTTCAGCAGTCTTCAGAAAATGTGTGAATTTCTGTCGAGAACAGTTGTGATGTATGTCAAGGTCGTAAAACTAATTTTCTAGCAATTTCAAATAAACTGTAATGTATCCATTTCTTAGTTGTTAAATTGCGCATAAATGAACATTTTTATGTCACAAAAAATAACAAGAATTTATGCTTTCATACATTTTAGATACTCCACTATCACTATGACGTTATGTCAGACAGATATGTTATTGCATAACAATATCTTACAATTATCGGAATGTTGAATAATTTCATTTATTTGTTATACCACAAGGATCGAATATACAGTACAAGTCCATATAATGATTCAACATAATTATTACACACAATGTTTTCGTAGTCTGGAACCTATTCAATTTAATAACAGCAGTTCTTACAACAAAACGACTACTGAACCAATTCAAATATTTGTGCAATCTGAATCGGGCAACGTTTCCTGTTGTTTCGCTGCCTTTGCTAGTCTTGTCTTCCCTGAGAGGACATTGGCCTGACGAGCAACGACCAGGGGGCAAGCGACCTGGAGGCGACCAATGTATCAACAACAACCAGTTTATTAATTCTTGAACAGCTGAAAAAGCAAGGGATATCTAAACAGTGACCAGAGCCTTAATCAAATAGAGAAAAGGGTGCTTTTGGGTTCTTCTTGTATATTTTCAAAACATTTCCCTGAGAAGACACTGTAAAGGACCGGTCACACCACAATGATATCGTATAGTGCAACGATCCAATTTTCTTTATTTCTGGCTCACGAATGCCAGGCTCTTTTCATTATGGCGGATATACACAGCGACAATAATACAGGACCTCATTCGCTATGTATATTACTAATTCCATGTGGAATCGCCCATACCCAACTCAAGATATTCTCCCAGCTTTTATTTATCGGAGAGCTATCCGATCTATCGTCCGATTATTTTCGTTTTTCGATATGACGTCACATTAGAATGGAGCTGGTTGAGGGCCTTCAGGCTGAGGAAAGGTATTTAGGTGTTGTATCAGCCTGTATGAACCTCATTACCGCATTCCTTGGTACGTAGTCGGCCAAAATCAAGAAAATCGTGTAGCCATCCGATAAAAAATCGTTACAATGTGACCGGGCCTTAAACGTCGGTCATTCATGTTAACTCGCGATTTTAATGATCAGTTAGCTGATACATAACCGGTTAACCAAAAAGCTAAAATGCTTAGTGATTCCTTGACTATACCTAGCTGTGACCTTCGACTTCCAAACCTGCATCAGGATCCAGTAACTTATTAAGGCAAATCCAGCCACCTCCGAGGTCGAGGACATAACCAGATTATAATAGTAATAATGTTAATGAGGACTTGATAAAGCGCCAGATGCAAAAGCCTCTAAGCGCTTTAACAGACCTGAAAAGCGAAAACGAAGACAAACAGGAAGAAAACAAAGAGAAACACAAAAGGCAGAACAGAGGCGACAGCACACAACAGGATAGGACAGAAAATGCTGTGAGAAGAGATGAATTTTTGAGACAAGACTTGAAAGAAGCCACAGACGATGCCGAATGGATGGAGCTGAGAGGCCATTCTACAAATGGGGAGCAGCAAAAGCAAACGAGCGATCACCATAAAACTTAGAAGAAGTGCGAAATGTGATTTCAAGCACTGCTCAGATGCTGACCTAAGAGCTTTGGTAGGAACATGTAGATGAACAAGCTGAGATGAAATCAGGAGCCATTATAACTAGATAAAAAAGGAGAAGATATAGTGTGAAGTGTCTGTGGACATTATGTTTTCAGGAGTGTAGTCACTGCTGACTCCACCTCCATCGGTGGCTGTTTCACATTAATGTGTCTGATTATGTAGCCACTGCTGTCTCCACCACCATCGGTGACTGTTTCGCATTGATGTGTCTGATTGTGTAGCCACTGCTGTCTCCACCACCATCGGTGGCTGTTTCGCATTGATGTGTCTGATTGTGTAGCCACTGCTGTCCCAACCACACTCAGTGGCTATTTCGCATTGATATGTTTGATTATGTAGCAGCTGCTGTCTCCTCCAACATCGGTGCCTGTTTCGCATTGATGTGTCTGATTGTGTAGCCACTGCTGTCTCCATCACCATCAGTGGCTGTTTCGCATTGATGTGTCCGATTGTGTAGCCACCGCTGTCCCCACCACCATCGGTGGCTGTTTCGCATTGATGTTTCTGATTGTATAGTCACTGCTGTCTCCACCACCATCGGTGGCTGTTTCGCATTGATGTGTCTGATTGTGTAGCCACTGCTGTCTCCACCACAATCAGTGGCTGTTTCACATTGATGTGTCTGATTGTGTAGCCACCGCTGTCTCCACCACCATCGGTGGCTGTTTCGCATTGATGTGTCTGATTGTGTAGCCACTGCTGTCTCCACCACCATCGATGGCTGTTTCGCATTGATGTGTCTGATTGTGTAGCCACTGCTGTCTCCACCACCATCGGTGGCTGTTTCGCATTGATGAGTATGATTGTGTAGTCACTGCTGTATTCACCACCATCGGTGGCTGTTTCGCATCGATGTGTCTGATTTCTTACAGGACTTGAATGTCACTGGTACCCAGTGCTAGCAGAGAGAGGTAATGCAGAAGTTTCTAAGCCTGCGACAAGGCCATATATGATAACATATGAAAATTGTTATGAAAATTATTATATTTTCTCCTTCAATACTGACAAGAGTTGAAAGTTAACCTCCATAATGTTACGTTTTTGCATTGATTCTCACATTGATGTGTCTGATTTCTCACAGGACTTGAATGTCATTGGTACCCAGTGCCAGAGAAGAAAGCTACAATCCTCTGTTATGTTCATCTGTCACAGAGGAGAGAAAATATACTGCCTCTGCATTGCCACTCTGGTAAGAATACATACCAGATAAGAACAGATAGTGCTTAAGCTAAGATTTGAACTGACTGACTGTTGGTGCATCTCGGATGATCGGTGGAGAAATGTCCCAATGTCTTGCTGCGGCAGCAGCATGAGCATGATTGCTATGAGTTGATGTTTTTGGTTTGCAGATGGAGATTAGTTCATCGATATAGTTAGGTTCAGGATCGTCAATCGACCTGTAGGTAGTCAGTATAGCAAATAATGCGTTGATGTACCAGAAGCAAGTTGAGAGGAACATGTTTCATATGAACATGACCCTTGTTTAGAATGCCCTGTAGTTGTGATATTCCTGCATCTGGGAGACTGTATACAAGGATGTTACAGTGTCCAAGTTTGAATGTGATGAGAGCGTGAGCAAGTAATTCTGTGGTACGATGATCGAGTGGATGTTGTTTCTTCGGGGGAGAGGAGAGAGGGTAGATAGACCAGGTGGATAGTCGGCTACTCATATAAGGACCAGGGCTCGAATCCTGGCTAGGTCATACCGCAGACCTGGAGGATGGCACCTGTTGACTTGTTACTAGGTGATCGGCGCAAAAAAAACTGAAAGTGGGGAAAAGCGAGGGTGGGCATTTGTCATGATAATGTGTAGCCTGCACATACCCGGTAATAATAATTAGGAATTGAGCATGATCTTCAGGGATCATCAGAAGGATCACCAATACAAAATAAAGCACACATCCTGATACACCAAACTGTAGAATATGGGCTACCACTAGAGTTTCAGCCTGTTAAATCAGAGATAAAAGCAACGTTTTCCGAAGAAGAAGAAAAGTAGGTTAAATCGCAGGCTATTGTCTGAATTGGGTCACCTGTGACAGAACACTGTTTGTTATTCTGCAAAGTAATTTGTAAGGCCAGAATAATGTTTGCTGCTGGCAAACACAGTCCACTACTCACACAGTTCCCCCCTTAGTTTGCCATGGTAGCGATCCTTGTTTCATGGCTGGGAAAACAGATATTTCTTCAGGGAATGAATACTGTAGAACACCCTCAATGAAGTTAGAATGCCATGAATTAAAGCAATATTGATGGGAATTCTGCTAAATACAACGCTCCATAGGTTGGATCAAAAATGGTAAGTTCCAGATATTATGAGTAGGGGGAATAGGGGGACATAGTGGTTGAGTTTAATAGTATAAGGTAAGACTGTCGCTCATTAACCCGCAATATCAGGTAAGTGTTTTAGGGGAATCAATTCGAGACAGAGGGACATAAAGACTAGACAAAAGGGATTCTGTATCACTTGTGATTCCGGAAGGATACCGATTCCCATTTCATGGCCGTGAAAACAAGATTTTCTTCCAGACAATGGACATCGTGGAACACTCTTAATGACGTTAGGACACAGAAAAATAAGGCGAGATTAATAACAACTCTGCCAAGTACAACTCTCCAGCTTGATATGGAGAGGAAGAGGGGAAGATGGGGTTGCCAGTTTAGGCAAGAGTAAAATGAAATAAAAAAGTTGCCAGATACAAGTAGGCGAAATAGTGGGGGGCAAAGTGTGTGAGTATGAGATTGTATAGGATTCCATTGCTCGTAGATCTGAAAACCAGACAGAATGCATGTGACTAGACATGAGCGATTCTTCTACATTTTTGAGGGATTTGTAATCCCAGACTGGAGTTTAGACGATACTTATGTCTGTGAATAAAATACATTTGCGTTTGCGTATTACATTTCTCAATTTCACAATAACTTTGAGAAACTTGGTATTGAGAACAAAGTCAATACAACTGAAGTATCAAGGCTGACCTATGAAATCAAATATAGGCTTGTAGAAGTTTCCATTGCTCGTAGAACCAGGTGATTGTTTTGGTGGAACAATTTCCAGACATAGGGGCATGTAAACTTTCTGTTACCATGCTGAAGAATTCCTAATCGCGGACTGGAATAGTATTCCAAATCGCAGACTGGAATTCAGACGAAACTGTATGACGATACTCATGTATGGAGATAAAACTAAACTTGCATTTGCATATTATATTTCTCAGTTCCAAGCATTTCAAGTATCCATGGGAAACTGTGTTTTGAGTACAAAGTCAATACAAGTAGTGGAACTAGTGCTCGTATCAAAGCTGACCCATAAAATCAAAATATAGGCTGAATGACAGGCACATGTTTGAGTTCAATGTTTGCTATTCTGTAAGAGTGTTGGTAGGAAAGTGTTTTAACATTTACTCCATGTAAACATATGTCGAAGGACAGGACGAACCAGCCATGACTTTGTAGTACATACTGTTATATTTTGGCTGACAACAGTGGCTATGAATTTGGGATATCGATAAGCATGTTTCATCATCATCATCATCATCATGCACATATACCTCTATATGTACTGAACACCTGTCAAGGTGTGAGGATTAAACTATCTTCTCATAACATACTATTTGGCGGGTGGTTAGCTTTGGGACACGAAGGGGAGATATAAGGACTGGAAATGAGAGTTTCTCTAGATGAAAAGTACCTCGCCCAAAGATACAACGTGGACTCGAACCCATAACCTCTGGATAATGTGCTCAAAGCTCTACCCAACTAGGCTACCATGATCTCTACACCATATGTATATAGCCATATACCCCTGATTTTCTTCCTTTTCCTTCCCATCTCATGCTCAGAACGATGAGCCTTGCAGGATATCGGCCCTGAAGTGGGCCCAGGGTACGGCAAGACTCCTGGGAGGCACGGCCGATGGGGACGATTTAGTGGCCCGGGTGACAGGGAAGGGTGTGAACTACGAAGAGAACTTGGTTAGAAAACTGAGCAAAATTGATGCCTCATGACAGAGATGCTTCAAAGGGGCCTGTCCTTGCCTGGAATGAAGTATATGTCGTATGAGCATATGACATATCACATATGACAACATGGTAGGAGAAAGGCATTAGATGATTTTTTGCCTGCCTGGGGATTGTGGGAGCAGTAATTGGATGCAGTCAGGTGTCATAGTAATCATAGAATTGGTTATATTTCTGTGAGACCACTTTCTGCCTTCGATAGATAGTTATTATAGTTATAATGAAATACACAAGCAGTAGCGTTTTCCCTGCAAAAGGTCCCAAGTTTGATTACAGTGACTGTGATTGCAGATGTTTTGTGTGAGGAGGTCTCGGCTTTAAGGTTCTGTTTTGGTAGTAGATTTGGTCGAGCTGGTAATCCAGAGATTACCGGTTCTATGCGTTGTACCCCTGAGCAAGGTGCCTGCCTCACAATGAGTGGGAGGTGATTTGCATGTTACCATCTGCGTGTATTCACCACCTCCTTCGCATTAAGGTCATGCATCAGAGGCATTGCCTTGGTATGTGACCTGGCGAGGGTTCACAGCTGACGAGAGTGCTGTATCCAGGTATGTATCCTCGCCAGCTTGTATGGGATCGGTACCCGTGTCTGACGAGTAAACCATTGAAAAGAAAATGCAAGCACTGGCCCTCACCCTGCAGAAAGTCTAGAGTTTGACTGTAAGAGTGACAGAGGAGGTCTTGGCTCCCATGTTCTGTTGTGGTACAGTAGACTTTGTTAATGTGGGGTTTTCATGGTAGGTGCAATAGGTCTCGTTCGTCAGCTGTGAGCAGTTACTGTGAATAAGTAAGTAAGCAAACATAAAATCAAGATATAATAGAATGGAATCCGCTGCTTAAAATATATAAATATATAAGACACTACATTAAAAGTTATTTAGTTATGTTACAATTCAAAAGCTTCATACTCCAATGTAAAAAGAATGTCTAAAACGTCCAGTACTCATACGAGAGAGAGTATACAACCTACGAAGAGAGGAATAGTACTCACGAGGAGGATGATCTGGATCAGTCGAAACACTCCTTGCATAATGTAGAACTAATTCCTCAATATACAAAAAGGATGAGAGCACAGTAAACCGTGAGCAGAAGAACCATTGAACGAAATAGCCAAAGCTGTTTCTCCTACTCTAGGCCAAAACCTCCCAACCTATGAATACAATATAACCTCTGCTCAGCTTTAGCAAGCATGGAATCTAGTCCCAAGTTGGAGTTCAATTAGATGTGAGTCCTAAATAGTTGAATTTAAAATCCCTGCCAATCATTACAATTGATGGGATCGTGCATCTGTACAGAGGGGAAATCAATGATAATTTCTTTGGTTTTGGAGCTGTTGATGAAAAGGAAGTTGGTCTCACACAACTCCACAGATCCTGCAATGGAAGCATAACCATCGTCATTGATGACAGTCTGTCATAGTCTATCATTGCACAAACCAACAATGGCTGTATCATCTGCATATTTTATAACATAAATGTATCATAACGTGTGGATAAAGAGTCGGTGTATATAGCAAATAGCAGTGGACATAAACAACACCCCTGAGGAACACCAGTATTGGTTATTACATCTCCACTCCGGACCTCATTATATAATACATATTGAGATCTGTTAAATAAGAAGTGATACAACAGTGATATGATGATGTTCTGATTCACATGGACGCCGAGAGTACCTAGAAGGGTTGAGTTGCTAAGAGTATCAAACGCGGAGCTAAAGTCCATGAAACAAACTCCAGCATGAATACCAACACAGGCATCCACAGTTGATCTCTCACTGCGATAGGCAAACTGGTACTAATTCTGATTCTAATCAGAATACAATGTAACTTTATAGGAAGTGGTATGTACTCATAAGTTCTCAATTAGATAGAGTATTAGATAGAGGAGATAGCACCAGCAAAGGCAGCCGGAAGAGATTTGAACTCACAGTCCACGGATTGCCTACAGGTGCCCAGCTCTACCCTACCAACTAAGTCAACTTGGATCTCAGAACTCTGGTGTCAACATCTGAAAACAATTTTCACCCCACCCATTCCTTTGCATTGGAAAGTGGATTCATGTTGGTAGGCCTATATATTGTACTCCTCTCCATCAGATGTAGGGAATATATAGTAGTGGTCCTGGGAGCAGGATTTCACAACCCTGCTTTGTTACTCTAGGGCACTCTTCCAAGTTGCTGAAGAGAAGCCAAGATTTGCCATTGTCTTCCCATGGCCTCAAAATTATAATAATAATATCTACTTCCTTAATATTTAGCACTTCCCCCACGTCAGTGACATGCTCAAAGCGCCTTACAGATATTGCCCCTGATCATTGGGAGTGCTACGCACTCCGACGATTCCGAAGAGTATGTGGCAGTAGCCGCAGCATCTAATTCAGCGTCGATCGTACTCGACTCACTCACATGTTCCAGATAACGTATGGGTGGGACGAGGCAGTAAAAATAATGCATCTTGCCTGGGGACACACCAGCCGCAATTTGAACTTGCAATCCGTGAATCACGAGTCCAGTGCTCCACCAACCGAGCTTATCCAATCAACACCAAAAATTCTGACTAGGGTAATCTTTGTCCAGCTGAAGCACCCAATGGAGGCATAACATGGGGTGTGAACCGAAATAAACAGGTTTTGCTGTTTCAGCGAACAGTTCTGGGTGAAAATTGAATGTTGTGTAAATATTGTCCTTCCTGATGAAAAATGTTATCGTCTGTGCAATCGGTAATTATTTTACAGCACTGTATTTTGTCTGTGTGTTTTTCTAATGTATTTTTCATGGTGGCCCTGGTATATTTACAATTTATCTCCACAGGTAGGCCTATAGACCTTTATTCTTATTCTCTCTGGCTTCTCATCTTTCTAGTCCAGTCAGTTAACAACAAAGAACAAATAGATACCTTCCTAAGATGTTTTGTGTATGTAGACTAGAGACACTGTTACTTTTCCGCGATGGCACAGCTAGTAATAAACCTACCACTCAAACAAACTTGTAATAAATTGTGTGTTCTGCCAAGTGACTTTCTGTGTCCCGTCATTGGCAGACATTTTGCTTCATTTGATCTGGGCCAAGGTGAAGTCGGTCAGAAAGGGCACAATATTGCTTCTAGTACAGCACATATAGACAATGTGGGCGGCTCCACTACCCCGTCAGCAGATGAGGGTAGGTGGGCATCTACAATGCATCACAAGGAGTTCACGCTTACAGTCTTTGATACACTACAGCTGACACCTTGGAATTTTGACATCTATTGAATATTGAGTGCTGGGAGCCTGTGGCTAGCAGGACAGTGTTAAGTGTCTAGGGACAACCCATTCTGTAGGGATAATTGAAAAATTAATCCTTCACTCAATGTGGCACTTCACAAGATTCAGTTGAGACTTTGGAACAGTTGGAGCGAATTTGCATTCAGGTAGGCAGAATCGAGTGCTACCGAGTGGTATTTTTTGTATGTTCCGATTTACTCAACTAGTCATTGTTTCCGACTTCTATTAACTGGAGGGATGTGCAATTGACCCTGTGCTTTCTTTAAATCTTTAGAATTATTTTTCTGTTTTTCGCTGCTGACCCAGGGCAACAATAAACAACCTTCAACTTCAAACATCTCTTCGAATCTCGACTGCCCATCACACGTCTCCCGTCTCTCTATCAACTATTGGCCAAACTCAACACAATCGACTCCCACCATCCAACCAATCGACACTTCTCAGTCCGTAACCCACCGAGATAACATCAGCCAACATCGAGACAACACCGAGAGTCAACGCACCCAATAAAATAAAGCGGTCATCGCCTCCACAACTCGGCGTCATCGACAGTTCGTCTAGTCCTAGGCAACGCCAGACCCACCCAAATAACGTCTGCCAACCCCCCGTACAGCGGAGCAGGTCTCCCCTGTACGGGGCATCAATCACCGCAGCGCCAGCGCAGCTGCTGTGCTGCCACTCCGGCGCACAACACCCACGAATAGACACTTTTACCGTGTGTCAAAAGGTTTGTCAATAGAGTTATATATATATCAGTTGCAAGAATAATATTATACATTTGAACTTTCGCTCAATTTCCGAAACTTTTCTATATTCCACTCTAGAATGCACATATTATTTATATTCTTCAAGACTAACTTGGTTTCACTCCTTCTAAGACGAATGTTCATTCATTTGGCTTTAAGTAATGACAAGGAAGAAGACACAATTTGAATAACTGGGTGCCCAACTGCCCATTCCTTCAAATTTTCAGTGAATGTGATATCTGGCTGGTTATGGAGTTTCCCTGTTAGAATTGCAGAGAGAATTATTTGAAAAACAAGAGAAAGATTGCATATACTCATGATGATGATGGAATATACTCCAAACGGCCTCACTTGCTGGCAACAAGAATTCAATTATACAAGTCTGGGGACCACTGGTGGTGTTAACAGTCATAGCTCGCTCGCAGGGAATAAAGGTTATGAATTATCCTGGCCACCTAGTTATGTTGACATGGGTGCAGAGCTTGAATTAGGAATTCAAATAGGCGGGGACAGCCTAAAAGTTTGAGAGGCACTATGGCCATTGCCATCAGTGGGGTCAGTCATTTCAAGCCCTGCTGGTGAGTTGAGGAATGGCTCCGCTCAGGCATCTAGCTCTGAGTTTGGTGCTGCTTCTTGTGCAACCGATCATCAGGAGCCTGACTGTCGGGATTTGGCATCTGTGCAGCAAAGACATATCTACAATCAGGGTTAGTTGATTCAAATCAGGCTGATTAAAATCAGGATTTAAATCAATGATTTTAATTGAAAAAATCATGATTTTATTTGATTTATTTGATTTAAATCAGTTTATTTGATTTAAATTGATTTATTTGATTTGAATCACTGATTTAAATCATGATTTTTGATTCCTTGCGACAGCAAAAGGAATCTATGCGATGGCGCGGGCGTATGTGTGTATGTGTGTGTGTGTGTGTGTGTGTGTGTGTATGTGTGTGACGCCCCTTGTAAACACGATAACTGGTGAACGAAACAGTGCAGAGACTTCA
>JAUOBX010161908.1:0-12241 GCA_032360705.1 Eupentacta quinquesemita
ATTTGGGGTGAGGGGTTTCCACACATGCCCTCTTTCCACCTGTGCCAGTTTGAAGTAAATCTGTTACATGACCATTGGCCTTTAACATATCCTTGTTGGCTTTTCAATTTTATTTGAAGCTATTAACTGATCACAACTGCATTGGTAGCATGAGTAGCATCGTATCCACTTATAATTCCTAGAATGGCTACACTTGCCCATGGGCACAAATCAATCCTCTTATCGGGACACTACCTGTCCCAGATTACTGATATCTTCTGGCTACGTGACTAAATGGGGGAATGGGTGTGACAAATAATTAACACCAATTGATATAGCCAGGGGTAAATTAACCAATGAAAGTACATTGCTCCCTCCATACACATGAAGTTAATTCGATTTCACATGTCAATATCTGTATGCCTCTACAGGCAATTCCCAGGATGGTACCTACCATGATTTCTAGTTTAGGTATTCCATATTCACGCTATCAGTGCCATGCTTCCCCCCCCCTCCCCCCAGGTATTCCAGATTTGTTCAACCTGTTTAAAACTGACATAATCGCAATTGCGTTGATATAATAAAGGCAGCTAGTGAATTGATTGTCCTGTTCTAGTAATTCAAACGATCCAGAATTGTTGTTGTTGTATTGATTGGGTGCAAGCGATTGGAAAATATATAGTTGTTTTCATTCCTCATTCACAATGTTATGTTATGTAATATATTCCTCATATCAGTTAGGATGAACTCATTCAATGATTCCAAATATTCACCAGAACTGTATTCATGGGCATCATATACTGTAATTGCCTTAAATTGCTAAATTGAGCAAGTAAAGATTTGTTCACCTTGGTATGAAACAGGTTACATTTGAATGATTGCACAATGCACATCATAACATCCAACAGCTTCAAAAGCATCCTATATTTGATGTCCAAAAATCCAAATTATTCCTCTCACGCTCAATTTCTGTTCTTGCATAGTTGTTTCCATGACATAGCTAGGTTGCCCCCAAACTTCTGTGATAGCCCAACATGGTCACTCTTGATACAGACACAAAGTCTGTCACGAGGTGTACTGATCAGTTTTGCTGCTTAGTCCTCTCCAGGAAAATGCCTAAAATATGCCTCTCGTTCCTGGCTCTTACATCTACAACCCAACCAACATTGATTTTCTCCAACTTTTCATGAAAGGCAAGCTTGCAAACTTTAGCGGATAGAGAGATTGAGAGAGAGTATTGGCTTTGTTTGAACCAATGCCCCATATGTGACAATGACTCACACAGCAGGACATAGCTTACCATCAATGCTTGTATTAACCAATACGGGTCACTGTAGTCCATAGCACATTTGACCATTATGTAGGGGGAACTGTGGCAAGGTTGCATATGAAAAATAACCAATACATCGTGAAGTGATTTCTTTGTTCTAATCATGAGCAAAACATGACAACGAATCTTATATCTGTGAGCTTTCTATAAATATAAGTAGGCCTATAAATTTAGCAGAAGAAATATTTATGTCACTATAGTACGTATTAGACTTGGTATTCATGTATGGAGCGAAGGGGCAATTTTATTACCCATAATTAGTCTAGGTGAACATTTATGCATCTGAACTTCTCAAGAGAACAGGAATTGTTTGTATTAAATACATTTATTAAACTCTTTCAAAGATTAAAAACATTGTTCCATATGATTGCGAAGCTCTCGGGGAAGTGGTTGCCCCACACACGCATCACAAAAATCAAAATTAGGATTTGAGTAGTCATTAAAACCACTTGGCAATCGTATATAGTGGCAATAATAATACTGCAATTTTGACACTTGATAGGTTCGACATACAGTTAGTCTTCCCGAGTACTCAAATTCCGAACAATGGAACAATATCTTTGACTGTAGTAGTGAATCGTCAAAGACTCTGAAGAGACCATGGACACCGTCTCAAAGCGATGCGAGATGACCAACGAGGTGGACCTGGTTGGTGAGCAAGTATCTGCAGACGAGTCAGGGAAAGAGCATGGTGTTTTGCTTCCTCCATGGTGAGCCCAGTTGAGGATCTGATGTTATCGTACCAGGTCATCCGAGGGCGCCCCCATCTTCTTGTTGTGCCAGGAACGGCACCTGACAGCAGGTCCCACAGGAGACCCTGTTGACGGGCAATGTGGCTGAACCAGTCCATCTTTCTCTGAACGATGGTTTCATGAGTGAAGAGCCATCTTCCGTCTATCATTCGCATGAGTAACATGGTCACACCATGTTGACACCCAGGAAGCTTCTCCAGATGGTACGACCAAAAGCATCCAGTTTGGCTGCATCTTTGGGTTTACCAATAGATATACACTTATACAGCTATTCTGTCAAATAATAACTGTAGGCCTACAATACTGACAACCTTCATGATGGAAATACATGTGTCAATCTGTGATTCTAGAGGCTATACTGACCAAAAGTTCACTGACATCTCTCATCTATTTTCACCACACCCATTCACTTTAGCTCAGGGTCTCTCTCAGGATTATTGGGTGGTGAAGAGTTTCCCTTTGTGCAATGACCTCTGAGGACAGGTCAGAGCCTGGTCACTGGCTGGTCAGCACATAGCCTCAGGGTCTGACCAAAAAGAGAATAGTACACTCAAGTGGAGCAATTATATTCCACACAGCTCTCTCCCCTATTCATTCAGCCAAACAAACCATGAAAGCCTGTAACATCTCTGGCCTCCATTGTATGGCAACCATCAGTTTGTGCTGGCAGTCAGTAGATTTCAGTTTTATCACTGGGCAATACTTGATTCAATGGTTGTTAGGGTTTTTATGTCCCATTCTCCCCTACCTGAAGTAGTGTACAGTCATCCAATGGGTTCAAGTCAGTGTCTTAGCCATAGAGGCATCTCGCTGCCATGGAGGATGGCTAAAATACTGTGAGACAGCCTGGAGACGGCCAGTCCTAGATTTTTTTTGTATTTGGCGTTTCGATTTTGAGGCCAACATTATACCCCTGATCACTGTAGATTTACTCTACAGGTTACTTGAAAATGCTTCCAAATCTCAATATTCTGGATATATAGTTTTTTGACGCCCGTTCCTCTCCGGTCGCGTTTCGCGCGAGTGCCCGCAACTCAGAAGTGCCGATTGGTACATGCTACATCGACTTTCAACATCCACAAGTGAGACACCCTACTTCAAATGCCTGGCTAAGACCCTGGTCAAAGTCCTACTTCATCTTGATTGCTACACTTGACCCAGTTGTAAATAAGGGTACCCTGCTAATATACTGTGATGAACAGTGTAGGCAATATTCAAATGGGTTGCTTATCAAGTCAAATTTGGGTAATGGGAATTCTTGAATTAACAGTGATATTAAAGGCGCGTTGCACAATCCCAATTCAGCATTTCTCTGCATGAACGGCATCCCATCTTGATGCATCCTGCGGTCCAGCCAGTGTTCACGCTAAGCAGCGCAATTGCGGGATTCGCGCACCTACCTTGGCAATCCCGCATTGAGGAAAAAGTGACAAAGAAAAAAAAAAAAAATTTTTTTTTTTTTTTTTTTTTTTTTTTTTTTTTTTTTCACATGCTGCTTGATTTTAACAGTTTCTGAGTAGTACTACTAATGCTCAACTGTCATATGCATAAGGCTAGTACAACATCATCTCATTTGAGAAGTTTATGTTCAATTCCAGTTTGTAGTCCCTCCCAAACATCTTGAAGGTGGGGGGGGGGGGGGGAATTTCCCCCTTGGAAGCCTTTCCCAGCCTTTATAAATCTCCCTAGTATGCCTCTGCCAAACAGCCAATAAACCCAACACAAACAGACAGCAATCATCAGAGGATGGATGCATGGTGATGGTTTCATTATGGGGTTTCATTGAAACCAAACCTAGCCAAGTACCAAGAAATGGCAAATTTGACAAACTGGGGTAATTTTATGGGTCAGTAGCAGTGGCATTGATGGGGAACAGCTGTAGTTAGCTGTGGTCAATGCTTGGTCACTGACTGGTGGGTGGCTGTGGTCAACTGACCACAACCAGCTCCTGTGCATGTTCATTCCATTGGAGTATCCTGTGAAGTTGTCCCCTCATTTCCAATGCACACATAGTGGCCTATATGCTAGTATTGCTAGCTTTGTAATCCATTGTTCAGTGCATTGAACTTTGGGATATTGGGCTATCACAGGTGTAATGAATACTAATGATAGTAGTACAACACTGCAGTGTCTGAATCTGTTAATGACAGCGAATTATTTGGAATTATCTTCAAAATCTCCTAACGCTGTCACAATAAGGGGTCTGGGGTTCCATGACCCCTTTCTTGGCAGTTTGGACCCCTCAAACAAGAGTTTGTACCACTTAAAGGGTCCCAAATTCATGATAATCGCACTACAGTATATTGCACTGTAAATCTCTGTATTTTTTGAATTTTCAGGATGAAATCGCGATATTGGACCAGTGTTCACGCTGAGCAGGGCGATTGCGGGATTCCCGCACCTCCCGTGCCGATACCGCATTGGGGAAATGTTGGGGGGGGGGGGGGGGCTTTGCCCCCCTCCAAAAGAGAACAAAAAAAATCCTTTTTGTTTCTTCTTCTTCTTTTTTCTTTCCACGTGCTGCTTGATTTTATCAGCTTCTAATTAGTCCTACTAATGCTCAACTGTCATTCGTTATGTATGAGACTAGTTCAACATAATTTTATATGGAAAGTTCCAATTTTTGTACAATTTCAGTTCGTACGCGATCTCCGAACCCTCTCAAATTGTCAAATTCCCCCCCCCCCCCAAGAAATGATGAAAGGGGGGGGGGGGGAATTTCCCGCCTTAATTATAATCCTAGCGTGAACACTGTATTGGACCCCTTACATTCAAGAGCCACTGCTACCCCTGCCTACCAGCTGGGATGCCACCAATTTGAGGGGACAGGTGAGCTACAGTGTATAACTAACCCCCTTACTTTTCAAGGGTCCCACCCCCAATGTTCCCCCATTGTCTTGGATCGAAGTAGGCGAAGAGTCAGAACCTGAGGCAACCTATATTGGGTGTTATTAGAACCCAGAAGACCTGATTGTAGGTCCCCTCCCCCCTATTCCCAGACTTCCCTGCTGCACATTGTGTAACTTAAATATAATATGACTGAGCGATTCCTGGGGTGGGGGTTCATGCCCATCATCGTTTCCACCGAAGTTCCCCTGTGTTATTCGGTAGCATACATAACTGTGCCACAAGCTTTTAAACCGGTGGTTAAGACAAACTCCCATGTCGGACAGCTGAATATATCAAAATACTGATCTCAAGACCATGTGGCTAGCCAGCCGTGACCGGGCAATTGGCAACCGGACAATCCCCACCCAGACAATTCCCACTCAGCAAAATAGTGTCACAGTTTAGGGTTAGGGTCTAAAGTGAGGGTCACGTTTCGGGTGGCAATTGTCCGGGTGGGAGTTGTCCGGCAACCAGTGTTGGCGCTAAGCAGCGCATTTGCGCGTTTTGCGCACTTTTCGCGCCGCATTGAACAAAAAGTTGGGGGGGATTTTCCCCCCCTAAAATGAAAACAAAACAAAACTGTCATTTGCTAATGCATAGAACTAGTACAAGATCAACTATTGTCGAAAAAGTTTACATTTATCAGGAATTTTAGAATTTGTGATCCTGATTCTCTCTCAAAGTGTGAAAAATCCCCCTCAAAATCTGGAAATCCCCCCAAAAATTTCTGGAAGTGGGGGGAAATTCCACCCCGAATTTTGAAACCTAGCGCTAACACTGCCGGCAACCATCCAGCATCACAAGATACACATCTCTAGAACTTGCCACATAGTGTGTACCCGTTGTACAAACATAAAACCTGAGGGTGACAATTCGGCCACTGGGGAGTGGGGATCATGTATCTCTGATGCTTCCAATGCAGGTAAATGTCACTACAAGACAGCAGTAAAATGAAGATGCATCGCTGAAGAGAAACGTTATAGGAGTCGTTCCACGCAGTTCCGGTCGTATAAAACACCTCGAGAGTGAGATAACTGTAACACAGTGGGCCAGAGACAATCGCATAAAATATGCTATGACACATTTTATTGAATGGGACACACTTTTTATGTGGGACACATATTGCTTTAGTAGCGCTCCCATGAGAGCAATAAATAGTTAGAACTATTTTTAGTTTTAGGTAGTATTTTCTAGCTAATATTAGCCTAACATCAAAGGAGGAAGATGTAGGGTATGGTTCGGAACATATTGAATCTACTAAATAACGAGAACTGAATGTCTACAGTACATTACAATATATTGTGCCTTGCAGGGGCGGTAGAGTATGTGGGGCACAGGGAGCACCCCCCCCCCCCCCCCCTCTCCCAAGGGCCACTTTGAAAAATTATAATGACTGAGTGTCAGTTTTACACCCAAGTTGTGCCCCCTTTAACTGTGCCCCAATTGTATCCCCCCAACTTTCCATTTCCCCCTTTTGAATACATATTTTCAGACTACCAGTTTCCAAGAAGTGGTGGCTTGCAGGCTGTATGTACTATGTATGTTTGCGTTTACGTCGATACTTGGCAGGATCCAGAGGTCGTAGTAGCCAAGGAACTGAACATCTGTGCTCAGTTCAGATCACACCTCGTGTATCGAGGCTCCTGTTTATGATCGTGGAAGGACACCGGCGAAACTTGCCTACTCTTTCCGAAGAGTGCCCTGAAGTAACCAGGCAGGGGTGTGAGTACCTGCTCCCGGGACCGCCATTTATTATCCTCATCCGATGGACGTAGGTACACTATTCCAACGTGCGACCAGTTTCCAACACAAAGAAACCGGCAGGGTGAAAGAGTCAAAGTCGACTACAGGGTTTGAACCAGCTAGCTTGTTGGACCCTCGACACGGAAGACCGAGTACTTATCCAGTCGACCACCTCACCGCTGTAGTATGTGTGCACATACTTCATTGCTCAGAAAAGTGTAGGCCAGGCTATTAGATAAGATCATATATTCAAGTCTATGCCTCCGCCATGAGGGATGGCCTATTACAGTAGCAGCCTACTATAAATTAACGAACAGGATCTCTACAGCAGGTTTGAGAAGGAAAGGTCCAATTATCAACACTTTGATCTTACTAATCAGGCCTATTAGAGCATGGAGGCATAATGGGGCCATTGATTGGGGCTAAATACTCCAATGATCAAGTCTTTAACCCATAGCCACAGGGGGTAAGGCAGACTGCAAGGCCAATTTGCCAAGGTCTTCCAATTTTCAAAGCAGTTAGTTTATTCTGGGTAAACTTTATTGTGGTGTATTGAGAATACCCAGAATCATACCAATTCGGGAGACTTTTGTCCTTGAGATGAATCCTTGTCATTATCAATTTGGAGTTTATTCTGGGTAAACTTTATTGTGGTGTATTGCAAATACCTAGAATCATACCAATTTGAGAGACTTTTGTCCTTGAGATGAATCCTTGTCATTAACAATTTGGAGCAGGCACTTCCTTGAGATATAAAATAAACCATTGTGTACAACTTCCTAAAACCAGAAGCACAATACATGTACTTTACCTCATGCAGAGAGGCTTTGATAGGAATATTCAAAAATTCAAGATATTATTATGCGAATAACTCCTCTGTAGCAAGATTGATCTGCAGAAATAAGCTAGCTTATTGATTCCCGACAGACATCAGGGCACGTAATAGTGATCCAAAAAGGCACAGTCAAATGGGTTAAAATAGCCTGGAATGGCCATGGGAGACTTTTGAGGGGCACCTCGGCCATCAGTAAGGGACTAAGGGGCAGGGCACCGATGGCCAATGGCTGTCAGTGCTGTTGGTTATTTCGAGCCCTCAATAAGAGAATCAAAGTATGACAAAGTAATTTGCCTACCAAGCCTAAAGCTGTCTTTATCTGTCTTCAACAATTTGTGAATATAGGAAGGAATACACTGTTTGGTAGGGTCCAATTGTATTAAAGCCCCCATTCGAGTTGGTGACTTGTCCGCGACTAACTCCCAAAAACCTACTACAGAAAATGTGCCTTTTATCAGTCGGCTGAATTCTGGAAATAAGAGGACGATGGGGTCAGGGTGGTCACTGGTCAGTTGACGACAACGGGAATAGAGGGGCCTTCATGTAATCACGACTCACGAGAACGTTTTAGGAGAGAAGTAGACTTCCCAATTCAGGCCAGCGATCAAGAGTGGGATGGTAACTGAGGACCAATTACTAAGTACGAAGTACAGTACATAACCAATCAACCACCCAAAATATCTTGAAGCATGTCATTGGATACACACCCGGCAGATATCGATGAAGTTTAATGCTGTATTTTGAGACCGATTCGGTCAGAACATGCTCAAAACTACATTGGCCCATGTGCTGTCGCTCTTTGGCATGTCAGTAGAGGCCTCGCGCCTTCACTCCCCAGAGACTATCCTTGTATGGGAGTTGGATAAAGTGCCCCTAATCCCAGCCCTCTCAACCCCTCATCCCTCCCCAAAATATGAGCTCTCTTCTACCCTTTCACTCACATCAGCTTGTTCCGTTCAGTTCTGATGAATGCTGTCACTCCCTGACATGCTGGCAGCAGAGGCTTTGTGTCCCCAGAGACTATGGATCCTCATATGGGAGCTTGTTAAACTGCCTTGACTTGATCCAAGACTCAGCCCCTCATCCATCTCCCCACCAACCGCCAGCCCTCTTATTCACAAGAAATTCAAGACAGAGTCCGGGATCAAGTCCTTCAAAATCAGGCTCAAGTCCTCCATCACTGGTCTCCAGAGACTACCCCAGTATGGGAGCTTAATAGAGTGCCCCTAATCCCATCCCTTAACCTCCCTCTCACCTCCAAATGCCAGAACCCCCACCCCTTTATCCAACCTATTTACTCACGTCAGTTTGCTCTGCCTTCCTCTGGTGAGTACTGTCACTCCTTGACGTGTTGGCAGCGGAGGCCTCGTGTCTCCAGAGACTATACAGTACTCCAGTATGGGAGGTAAATAGAGTGCCCCTAATCCCAGACCAAGCCCCCTCATCACCAAACCCCCACTTAACCCCCAACTGCCAGCCCCTCCAATGATTTACTCACATCAGTTTGTCTATCTCCCTCTGAGTACTGTTACTCCTTGATGTGCTGGCAGCAGAGGCCTCGTTTCTCTAGATACTACCCGAGTATGGGAGCTCGAAAGAGTAAGAGTGCCCCTACTCCCAAACCAAGCCCCCTTATCACCCCCTTCCACCGGGCCACCTCCCCCAAGAGCCTGCCCTACTACTCATTTACTCACATCAGTTTGCTCGGTCTTCCTCTGATGAGTGTTGTCACTCCTTGACGTGCTGGCAGCAGAGGCCTCGTGTCTCCAGAGACTCTCTTCAGAGGAATTCCAGAATCGCGCGTTGACGCAGCCGCTTAAGATGTATGTGCCTCCTGAGGGAATGAGAGGAATGTCGCATCAGAGAGAGGGGGCGACAATGACGGAAAGATCTGACGCCAGGCCGACCGACGACGAATAAATAAATAAAACAAATTCCGCTATCCAATGGATTAGCTGTGCTCACAGTGCCTCCGTGAGTGATTACGGTAATACACGGGAGAGCCGGAAGGGTAAAATTGACAACGCAATGAACGCATGGGCTACTGCAGTCCACTGGTTGAATTATCTTGTAAGACTTCATGTACTGTATACACTGACATGAATATCATATAGATAAGTGGATTGTACTATACTATAGCCAATACTGTTAGTAGTGTATGTTGAATCTACGGTGAGGTTACAAATAAGTTCCCAGTTAGTACTGACTGGTGTAGCCTAGACTGCCAATGAGATGTAATATTTCTATAGGGGCAATTATTAACAAATGTCAATACTGTATGAAAACTCCCAATATCAGCATTCAGCAATACGCAATTACACATCATGTGTACTAACTCAATAGTCTAACAGAGGCTACAGAGCAGAAATGAAAAGGCAACTCAGGGGTGACCCATTATATTGATTGCGCGATGTGCAATGACATGTGACGTAGCTGTAACAAACCATAGAGAATTTCAGTTGTATTTCATTGCTTCGGGACTTCATGGTACATAATAGCCAACTAGCCATACATACACACAGGACATGTGCAGGCGGTAAACTACCCACGTGTATATCCCTGGAATAATTATGAATATTGACTTCCAATAATTATAATTATTGCACAAACCATGTCCGGTTGACTTCTGAGGACTTTGAAATTTCCCTCATGTTGTTCAGCACCAAGTAAAGGACATACCACTCAGTTTCATTCACATCCGACAAAGTTAAGAAAATCGCATATATATTACGCAAATTTGACCTCTGATGACCAAGAAATGATCGTCATGTTTTTCGGGAACTGCACCTATTTAAGTACACATCCATCAAGTTTCGCTCAAACCAAGGCCGAGAATCCGAGATGAAGGTTCCAGAAGGGCAGGCAGTATTTTGCTCAGCAAAAGCCAAAAAGAGCACTCTGTAAAACTGTCAGGACACAGTGTCAGTCCAAACCACAGGAAATATTGCCTTGTGTGCTTTTTGGGGTGGGCATCAGACTCAGAGACCAAAATAGAGTGGCAACACTAGTAGCTGACCACCCTGGAGGCATGGCATCACCTTCAATAAACAGGATATGAGAAATGAAAATATTGGGGTCACCAGAGGTCAAACACAGCCAGTTCAGTGAACTCCTGGTCTTTTGTGTCAGGATGGAGCTGATGAAAGCCTGAATCATCTTTATCAAGAGTGGGGTCCCTGGTCTCTATATTTCTCCAGCATTTACAATTGGTAGAGTGACTGGTGTATGTTGTTTTGTTTGTGGGGAAGGGAACCTCGGCAAGGTGATAATGGGAGTGGGAGACTGGGAGGTCCCGTATCTGCATGCAATGAAGAGATACTGGGTGAATGCATGAGCTATCAATTTTAAAAGATGAATGTCCCTGGTTCAGGTATTGTGCGCTACCGACAGAGGTTGTGAATGTGATGGTGTACAAAACACATTAAAACCCTGGAGTCGACTTTGGCTCTTTCACCCCGCCGGTTTCTTCGTGTTGGAAAGTGGCCACACCTTGGAATTGTGTACCTACGTCCATAGGATGAGGACGATAAATGACGGTCCTGGGAGCAGGTACTCACACCCCTGCCTCGTTACTTCAGGAAACTCCTCGAAAAGAGTAGGTGAGTTTCGCCGGTGTCCTTCCATCAGGAGGGCTCCTGCTCCTCGATACACAAGGTGTTATCTGAGCTGAGCACATATATGTTCAGTTCCTTGGCTACTACCGTATCCGTATGTCCTCTGGATCCTGCCAAGTATCGACGTAAACGTAAACATGCCAGTTTCTTGAACATTGATAGGACAATATATAATATAAAACAAGGAAGCAAAGATGTGTGGTGATCCCTGGCCTAATTGCAATGAAAGAGAACAAAGGAGAACACAATTACAATGATCTTGAACCAGTATGAAGGCTCTGTACCATTTCATTCACTAGTTATTGTGTTTACAAGGTTTCAGACTTCGACATCTGTTCAGTCTGTTGACCCCAGGTGACCTTGGACCAGACCCCAAAACAATAGGGATTATGCATGTATTCCATATGGCCAACAGGCCAACCTATACCAAGTGACAAGTCTCTGCACCTATAGGTTCACTATAGTTATTGTGCTTACAAGGTCTCTAGACTCTGACCTCTGTTGACCCCAGATAACCTTGGACCAGACTAAAAAGCATTTACAATTGGTAGGGTGACTGCTGTATGTTGGTTTGTTTGTGGGGAGAGAACCTCAAATTACGGCAAGGTGATAATGGGAGTGAGAGACTGAGAGGTCCCACATCTGCCTGCAATGAAGAAATATATACTTGGTGGATGAGCTATAAATGTTAAAAGATGAATGTCCGTGGTTCAGGTATTGTGTGCTGCCGACATGGGCTGTGAATGTGATGGTGTACAAAACACATTAAAACTGGTTGGAGTCGACTTTGGCTCTTTCAACCCGCCAGTTTCTTTGTGTTGGAAAGTCGCCGCACGTTGGAATAGCGTGAGTTTACGTCCATCCAGGGCTTGGATTTCGTTTTGCATAGCAAATTGCTGATCAAATTTTCAATTGCATAGCAATTTAAAACTAGAGAACCAATGGTTCAGTAGCTCAAACGGAAAAAAAAGTCAATATGTAGTGGGTTGTATGACGTGGTATCGCAATGTTGTGTTTTTTTTGGTTAGGCTGGCGCGAATTCCTCATTAAGCTGAAATCACAGGAAATTGGCTGAACACTGCCTTCCATTACAAGTATC
>JAUOBX010162019.1:0-12240 GCA_032360705.1 Eupentacta quinquesemita
GAGTGGGGAATTGGTAATAGTAGTGATAAATCATATAGTGTGCATCATGAGTGGGTATGTCAAAAGTGCAGTGGTGTGAAAGTTCAAGCTAGCAGAAAACTCAATCACATGCATAGCAAGGATACTATTCCCCGAAAATGCAGGAAACGATGAGATAAAAGTTCTGGGTGGGAACCATGATTACCACCTTCAAATGTTGTGGTTTCTAATGAGCTCAGGAAACCAGACTCCAAAGCAAAAGACACAACTCCATATTTGCGCATGTGCTGTGTGATGAAGATTTCAAAATTGCTGTTTTGCAAATAATAAACATCTTTTGACTGAATATCCTCGCGGGGATGCAGCACCACTGCCGCCCTGGTGTGCATGATATTTTTGCTGCCTAGTGCTTGTTCAATTTTATTCAAACAATTCCTTGCTACTAGAATATGTCTTTATCTCAACAACCCAAATACAGCACATTCAGTCACTCCTCATGCCCGTGCTCACAAATGATAGAACCTTTATAGTGTCAAGCCTCATTCCCACGTATGGAGTCCTACATTTTGTCTGGCATAGGGAGGGGGATAGAGTTGCCAGGTCGAAGTGTGATTTGCTAGGAATTAGATAGGCAAGGCAACTGGTCAGTGCTGGAAAACTGGGGACCCTATTTCAATGGCTCATGACTAGGATTCAGGAGTTCAATGATTCAAAGTTCAAGAACCCAGACTCAACCCGAAGGACTCGGTTCGAGTTCTCCACTGTTTTGTGCAAGCATATCCATTGCTCTCCCCTCCATAATAATAATAGAAATGCATCGTATTTAGCATGCCAGAACTACTAAGATAATATCAATGGGGCAGCCAGCATCTGAGCAGGGCCTTTTTGTGTTTTTGAGTGGCCTAAGCCATGCAATGGGTAGTAGTCATAGTGCAATTTGCATCTGTATCATCAGAGTTGGGGCTTGATGTCGGTCTCGGACATGGATACCAAGGACCTGGATTTGGATTGAAGTACTTGACTACAGCCCTGCAACTGGTGCAGGATCCTATCCTGGTCATGGATTTCCAATTGTTTTCTACTGCAGCCACATAGCAAACCTGTGGCGCAAGTGAATCCAGGGTTGTAGCTAGAGAGAAGTCAGTGGGGGCTAATTTATTTGGGGAATTGGTCAGTACTTCGAACCGGAAGCCTAATTTTGGGGGTTTTCGTGGGCTCTCCAGAACCATCTGTTGTAGTTTCAGAGCTTGATACTAACTTTCGGCAACTGTACGTACATGAGTGAGGCATTTTACCATATTACGGTGATTTTGATACTTCCAGGGTACTGAAGGCATGAAGAAAACTAAAAAAATGGGGGTAGGGAGTGGTGGTTGGCAAAGCACATTTATGGGGCGGCAGCTGATAGTAAGAAAACTGCTGTCACATGTCTAATGCTAGCCTTTCGCACTAACCCTAATACCACAGTACAATTGTTGTGACTGATTATCACTCTTTGTTGTAACCAGTTCAGCAGTTCTTCACCTAAATATTTCGTCTTCATCCCATAACCAAATTTTCATGGCTCAGATGGCACAAGTTCGGCAAGTGGCCTAGTCTTCTGTTGGCTCTGGACCTGGTTGATCGGGTGATAGCTGAGTTCGGCGGATATCTCTGGCAACCTATGGGGATGGATGGTTTCAGCCCAGACCTGTATGGTCCTTTGCATGAAGATTGTTAGTGGTCACCTCCCATTTAATCGCTTCCCTCAGTCAGTGAGTAACATAAATGACAGAAAACTGATTCCATCGTGTTGTAGGCCTATGCTTCCTCAAACTTATTATGATAAACAGTTATAGAATACTGGGATTTCAAGAAAAATTAGTTGCAACCTTGTACATTCAGCTTGCTACAGTTTTTAGTACGGAATTTTACTTTTACGTTTGGAAATCAAAACTTATCATGCGTGTTGCAGGTCATCACGCCAAATGTATTGTGAATATGAATAGATGTAGTTACATATTGAACAAATTAAATTGAACAACTATAAATAAATATGTATACAGTGATTTGCCTTGAATAAATCTTTAGTTATAATTGTTGTTGTTCTTTTCGCTTTTGATTCCTCGAACATAAGTCAGAAAAATATACGCAGTCATGACGGTGTATGTGTGTAACCCCAGGCTTGTTGATAAAATAACTCGACTCCACTTGGATGAATGAAGCTCATACTCGGCAGTTGTCACGTGTGTTGACTGTGTTTCATGATGAGTAAATGATCCCTGTGGTTTTGGGATAAGGTCGGAGGTCATCTGAGGTGAACAGAACATTTTTTTGACAGCATAATTCCAGAATTCTCAGTTTGATCTGGTATTGGGGGGTACAAGTACCCTTTTGTATAAAGTATAAAAACCTTGTAAACACGATAACTAGTGAATGAAAAGGTGCAGAGACCTCATACTTGGTATGTGGGTTGGCCATATGGATTACATGATCCCTATTGTTTTTGTGTCCTATCCAAGGTCGTTCGGGGTCAGCAGAGGTCAAAGTCTAAAAACCTTGTAAACGGGATAACTAGTGAACGAAAAGGTGCAGAGACTTCATACTTGGTATGTAGGTTGGCCATATGGAGTATATGATCCCTATTGTTTTTAGGTTGTGTCCAAGGTCGTTCGAGGTCAACAGAGGTCAAAGTCTAAAAACCTTGTGGACACGATAAATAGTGACGAAAAAGTGCAGGGACTTCATACTCGGTATGTAGGATATGGAGTACATGATCCCTATTGTTTTTCGGTTCGGTCCAAGGTCAGCAGAGGTCAAAGTCTAAAAACCTTGTAAACACGATTCATAACTAGTGAACGAAAAGGTGCAGAGACTTCATACTTGGTATGTAGGTTGGCCTTATGGAGTACAGGATCCCTATTGTTTTGGGGTTGGGTCTAAGGTCGTTCGAGGTCAACAGAGGTCAAAGTCCAAAAACCTTGTAAACACGATAACTAGTGATTGAAAAGGTGTAGAAACTTCGAACTTAGTATGTAGGTTGGTCATATAGAGTACATGATCCCCATTGTTTTGGGGTCAAAGTCTGAAAACATACATCATACTTGGTATGTGGGTTCGTCCTAAATGCTAAAATATCAGTAGACGCCCATGGTTGAAGACATATTGGAGAAATGCTACACTGAATTGATTATCAATTGAATTATTAAGAGATGTTGTGTCCCTACAATATGGAGGTATTTGATACAATAATACTAGGCTTGAGCAGGGACTAGCGGCGGGCACTAGACTACACCTGTGTACTGGGTTGATCGATATCGAAAACCTCTAGCCTATCTGTTAGCTGCATTCAATATCTTCGTCCTTGTTCTTCTCTCTTGTTCTCCTTCCATGTTCTCCAAAGTTGAAACTTATAACCAGGTTTAGGAATACATTTCTAGGGCTACAGTATATCCAATATTGGCTTATCAATTGTGAAAATTGGAAACCTACTACTGAAATGAATGAAGTTGCAAATTGTTACAAAAATTTAATATGTTTGACTGGTTTGAAGCAAAAAAAAAGAAGGCATGGAATCACTACGCATCGTTGCGTTCTTGTTAATTAAAACACTTTGCGCTGTCATCGCAATGGAGAAGCGCTATGCAAGCACTGACATTGTAATGGGATTAATACCTCGTTCTAAACCAGCTATTCAGCCTGGACGTGCGTTCCCATTCCTTTCCGAAGTCAATGATACATCCATGATGAACACACTTGGTTAATTTGTTCTTTAGCAGCTTCAATCTGTGAATAGCTCGATGTTATGTTCAGGTTGGACATCTTCCTTACCTACCGTCCATCTCTAGTTAGCAAATGTGTCCCACTGCCAGGCCTTGGAGATCATGATATCGTCTACACGAATTCCTGCTTTCCACTGCAAAGGAACGAACCCGTTAAACATATGGAAGAGGGAATGAAGGAGGGATGCAGTACCAAGTTTCAGAGATCTTTCCTTTCTACGTTTCAAACCAGTGGGCCTGTGCATCAGATTTGGCATGATATCAAATCTACTCTCCTCAGTAGTCAGAGAAATAGTGTGACCACCAAAATGTCATCTACCAGATTCAATCAACCATGGATCACAAGTGATCAAGCACCTAACAAGCAGAAAACGAATGTCAAGACAAGGGATACCAGGAATGATGGGTATGACTTTGAAAGGTATCAACAGCTGAATAAGGTCACTAGATCAGCTCGTGGGAGTACTTACAGTAACTACATCAGTAAGAATATTAGCCCCGACACAACCACCAACCCAAAACCAGTACCCCCCCCCCCCTATCTATAGGCCAATATCTCTAACCTCTGTACTGTGTAAGATACAAGAGCATGTTCTCTGCAGTCAAATCCTCAAGCACTGTGATAGAAATGATTTCCTCACTGGCACACAGCTCAGCTTCAGGAATTATGAGACTCGGCTGCTTCTCACAATCCAAGATCTTACTAGCTCACTCGACAAAAAAGGCCAAATCAATGTCATCCTTCTAGATTTCTCGAAGGCCTTTGATAAGGTCCTCCACTGCAGGTTGACACGTGAGCTCCGCTAATATGGCATAGAAGATAATGTTAGGAAATGGATAACAGAATTTCTCACAAATCGTACTCGGCAAGTTGTTCTAGAAGGTGTTAAGTTTGTAACATCACAAGTTTCACCTGGAGTCCCTCAGGGGAGTGTGTTGGGGCCACTGCTGTTTCTATTGTCCATAAACGAACTTCCTTAACATGTCTCCACTGGTACAGCTGCAAGGCTATTCGCAGATGACTGCATACTTCACTGCAGCATCAAACCAGGTGAAGATACAATAATATTGCATCAAGACTTAGATCACCTCCCGCAGTGGGAAAAGAACTGCCAAATCGAATTCCACCCATAGAAATGTCAAGTAATCCACATCACCAGCTAAACGGAATATATCCAGCATCCCTATACTATTCACCAACAAACCCTTCAGGAGGTTGACTCTGCCAAGTACCATGGGAACCATATCAGTAGGAATCTGAGCTAGAATCATCACATTGATACCATCTCCAGGAAAACCAATGATCTGTGCTATAAGATCCTCGTCCGCCCTATTCTGGAGTTCTCCTGCATCGTTTTGGACCCTGCTACAGCGAGCAATATCCGTAAAATAGAAATGGTTCGAAGGCGCTCTGTATGGTTGGTCTTGGGAATTTTAGGGCTACCACGAGTAGCGTAACTGCCATGTTGCACACTCTCCAATGGCAGTCGCAACATGAACAGTATTGCTCATCAGTTAGTTGACATCCCTCACTCCTTCTTGATTCGTTCCAACGCTGCTCTTAGACTCAAGAGGTCGTAGTATGAAATACCTGGTTCCTCATGCCAGAACAGCAGCGTACCAGCACTCGTTCTTCCCAGACAGTATCAGATTATGGAATACGCTGCTCCATGATCTCATAAATAGCACTTTCCTTGCTATCTTCAAGAAGGGTGTGCAGGATGTCAAGTTTCGTTGAGTCAGTCCAGTTTTACTTGCACAGTTAGGCTGTTTGGACTTGTTTCCGGTCACTGTACAATTCTCAGCTGTCATGCGCTCACATCGCCACAGTACGTAGATACGCTTGTAGCGGAGCTAGCAGCAGACTGTACTTATTGGAAGAGGGAGACTGGCTATACCACGAATCTATACGTTACTTACTGATAGTATTATCCAGTAGCGTCGCCGGGAGGGCCAGGTGCCCTCTGGTCACCTTTCCCCCAACACCAAATGAAATTTTATATTTTTGAAGAAAATCACAGTAGTAAAAATACGACTGTCAGCTCCATATAATTTAATCTATAATGTAATCAATACAGTGATTGTGCTCGTAGCTCATACAATGATCGATAATGTTCCATAGTATCGTTTTCTCAGTTTCTCTACCTCAATTACAAACCTCAATACCACACAAACTAGATGGACTTTTTAGTTCCGGACAAACAGAATATGGAAATATTACTCAACACTTGTAACCTGATAGATATTTACTTGAACCACATGTTTGCAATATCCACTGTTTTTTATTTAGAAACTCTAAAATCACTTCGCCAGTTTGCCAGCTTGGTGTTTTTGGGAATGCATGCATTTGAACAACCCGGCTTTGGTATCGATTGGGTAGAGCGACCATTTACACCATCATATGCATGTGCTGGGTGAACGGCACCTAACATGAGTTGAGGTGGAAAACTTGGACAAACATTTCTGTGAGAATCCTCACATTTTGCACATAATATTATGGGGTGTAGCAGATGTATTAGCATGCAATCACTAGGAGAGACATGTATATTTACTGGGATTGTCGACAATTCCGGAAAGAAGAGTAACTACCAGTGGAAAGACAAGAGAAACCCAATTGCGTAATTTTCTATGCCTGGAAAACATGACACTGGCGAACGTTCTGACACGCGAGCAGTTGTACTTGTACATTGACTTCTGAACAAGACACGTGTGCGATAATCATTACGGAGGGATCGATGGAGGTGAGAGGTTTGTGATAGAGAGGGATCACAGTGACTTGCATCGGAGACACTTTGCATGATGATATTGGCAGATAGAGGATATAACCTATTTATCAATGAGCGTATGTGCAGTAGTGGACAATGCATGTTGATGGTAGCCGTGGGGAGGGACATCTGGAGGAGCGGTGGTTGGGTAGATAATATGATCTTAGGGATACAGTATATATTCGAGTCCAGTAAGCCTACAGAATGTCGTCATAGAATAAATATTAACTTATTTGGCTAATTACAAAATTGCAGTTATGAGATCAATATAAATATGTGAAAAGAGAGGTTCTATGCGAGCGTGAAGTGAGTTTGGGAATTACACGGAGAACAAAATCCCGGCGCTCAATGTTGAGGTATGTTGCAGGCAGCCAGGCGCGACGTTGACCCACCATCTGACCAAGAGAGATATGTTGACCAGACTTGCCTAACCGGAATGTCTTTGTCATAACAGGACAAGCATTCTGCCGCATGAACATGTCATCACAATTCAAGGCTAGGTCGGCAACAATATTGATATAAGGTTTTGAGAATATGACGAACGATGACCTCAAAATGACCTGCACTTATTTCGGTGATAAATATTATCCACATTTGCCAAGCTAACAGAGACGTACGAAACCCGCCATCTACTTGTGATGTGTGTCCTTTATTTTCAAATACAGTCTTTTATTTTGGTCATGAGTTCTGGTATCTTTCTGCGACGTGTACACCGAGTCGATCTGTTCCTTGGCTTCCTTCAGCCCCGACTTGACCCTCGCCAGCTCCTCTTGAGTGTACGAGAGACCGCACTGTAACTCAGTGACCATCCTCTCCAAACTCTTTGCTCGCAGTTTCTCAGAGTCCAGCTTGTACCCGTGGACATTTGGTGAGGATGTACTGCCGCAGATCCCGTCTGACCCTGAACGCACCGGAAGTGTCTGATGATCACCACTTTGTCGTTTAGAAGTTGCCACTCTCTCGTTGGTTAGATGTAATTCGGAACGAGTCCTGTTACCGTCTCCTATATGGGAAGGCGGGAAACGAACACCGGTCGGTCTGTGTGCCCTGTTTGAATTTGGGGTTAGTCTCTGCGAAATGTCGCTGTTTCCGTCAGGACCTGAATCGGCAATCCTAGTGTATTCTCTGCGATCATGTACACCAGTGGCCGTGAGTTCGCTGGTCCGATCCAACCTGGTATCTGCCCGATTGTCGCCCTCGACCTTTGAAGGTTCAAAACGGACAATAGTCGGTCGTTGCTCCCGATTTGAGTCTGTGATTACTCTCTGTGAATTATCCTCGTGGCCGTAGTTCGCTGGGTATTTCCTGCGGTCGCGTTGCTTAGTTGTTGTGCTCGCCAAGCCATCATCGGTCCGTTCGGTTCCTTCTTGTGCTCGCTCATTGCCGTAACCATGGTGACCACCTTCTATGATCGAAGGAGCAAAACGGACAGTTCGGTGCACCTGGTTGGAATCCGTACCTGGCTCCTGCGAAATGTTGCCACCCTTGCTGTGCCCGGGACGCGACGGCGGTCTGTTATTGTCAGGTGAGTTGGCCGTATCAACACATTCATCGTTTCGCTCCAACCACTTTTCCACGGAAAATCGGACATTGGGTGGCCGATCGTCCAGGTTCGAGTCCCAGCTCAGGCGGACGGTTGGGTGATGGACGACCTCATCAAAGCTGAGGGCGTGTAGGTTCTGCTGTAAGGTGGCTGCTACATACTCTTTCCTGCGCCTATCATCTGTCTGTGAGCGTGCCGGGGACGAATGGGAACGCCCTACTGGGACCTTTTGGTTGTCTTGGGACGAGGAAGGTAGCGGGAGAGACCTCTGTGGTTGCACCAGTGAACTTTTCCCTGGATGCATCAGGTTAGTCGTTACCATTGGATCTGGGCTTCGACTGTGTAGAGTGGGCCATGGCGTTGGCTTCGTGTCACCTGAAATATCGAATAGAGACGAAAGCATTGTGGAAGGCGCGAAACAACTGAGATGACATATATATATATGGGATCAATATGGGTATAACGTGGGCCAGCATATGTGGCCCGATCTGAAGCTAGTCATCCACTACTGCGCAGCGCATGCCGCAGCAAAGTCCGCAACAATCAGAAACAAAGCTAGGCATCCATTTAAGGTGTCATTCACACCTGCGCAGCGCAGATTATGTGCGAGGCCAGCGCAGCCCCTGCTGAATGTAGTGCAAATGGGAACGAACATTGAGCAATCTCTGCGGACTGCGCATTGCAGCACCTGCGGACGGTTCAATGGAACGCCGATTCGTGTGTTTGATTTGATGACTTTGGCATATCGTAACGACTACACATTTGGCCTATTATGCCCATAATAAGAATGAATACATTTTAGCGGGAAACAGATTATTGTTGTTTCTATTCTGCGGATAGCCTGCACAGAGGCTGGGCGAGTAGTGGATGACGAAATCCGCGGATGCCCCGCGCATGTGCTGCGCCTGCGGACAAGTGGATGACTCCAGAGCCGTATCGAGCTCTTTTTGTTCATGTTTATATAGTTCCCAGCATCCAGTGCATAATAAATATACATTTAAAAACACTGGTTGGATCCAACCGGAATGCGTTCAGACGTTTAGTATCACAACATATATTAATTTGAGAACCGTGTAGACAAACATCGAGTAGAAAGTGGTTAGATAAGTGTTCAACTGATTGAACTCCAGAACATGATTAGGATATAAACACAAAGTGATTGGGATTGAAGCACATTTCTTGCAGATTTGTAAACTTTTTTGGAGTTCCAACCTGTCTCCAAAGGAGGGGTGCTTAGAAAATTAATGTGCAAACAGTGCAATTGGTAAACACTGATTTCAGGATGTATTTATGGCATAGTCGTAATTAGGCTCATCCAATTTCTCTCTCGCTATCATTCCATATCATAGGTGGACCTATCACGAGCATCCATATATGCGTGGTATCAGTGACTTACATTGTTCCGACTGTGACGTCACCACTACTCACGAAAGTGCGAGCAGATACCTGCCTGCATACTTCACTTTGTAGAACAAGAATCGACTATGGGTAGGACTATGTGTGAGGTGGTGGGTGATCGGTGTCGTCCGTTATTTCAAACCCATGAATAATGTTGTCTCCCTTTATTGTCAATAGAGCTGTCTGTGAACCCGGATGCCAGTGTCAGGCCATCGATCTGATTCAGATTGAGTTTTCTACTAACCTAGGTTAGCATCCTAGTCGGTTCATATTCTGATATTAAGTTGTGTTTCATTTCCTGCTCATGAGTTTTGACACGTTTGTTAATGAACACAACTCGGCAGCTAGCCATCACATTAGAATATCCTGGTGAGGACAAATATATACTAGTAGCATAGCTACAAATTTGTCCTCTGTCTTTTACACAGTTATTCATAGAGTATGTTGTGCTTACCCGAGCGAACAAGGCTTTCATTGAGGTATTCGTGTATGGGTGGGTATATGTATGGGGACAGGTGGGAGAGGGGGTGATCGATGTCGTCCGGTATTTGAAACCCACAAATATTATCGTCTCCTTCATGACAATAAGGTTGTCTGCCACGGATGCAGTGTCAGGCCATCGATCTAATCCAAAATAAATTTTTTACAAAACTAGATTGTCCTTCCGATAAACAACGGGCAACAATCACGCTATTAGCTCAAAACAACATGGTGCCAACAAATAAAACTCACACTCGGAAATGTGACTGTCAAGTTTATTATGTTAGCGATAGTCCCGGACGTCAGTTGACGCTGTCTGTGAACCCGGATTGCCAATGTCAGACTATTTATTCGAATAAATTTGGAACAAAACGTGATTCTCTTTTAGATCAACACAGGACAACAGTCACGCTATCAAGGTACCACAGATGAAATCTAAACCCGGAAATGTGACTGTCAAGTTTCTTATTTTATCGAGTGCGCCGGACTGTAGTCTGGTAGGGCATTTATCAGAGAATCTAAACTAATCTAGGTTGCCATGCATCCCAGTAGATCCATATTCTGATATTAGGTTATGTTCTATCGCCGACAAACTCTCTTTTTTGGTGGAGGTGTAACAGGATAATTTGTATGACTCAAAACACGTTTATTAATGAACACAACTCGGCAGCTAGATATCACATTAGAATATCCTGGTTAGAACAGATATATAATAGTACCCTAGATTAGTGTCTTGGCATAGTTACAGATTCGTCCTCACAATATGCCCTTGGCATAGTTAGTTAGTGCAATGTGTAGTGCTTACCTGGGCGAACTAAGCTTTCCTCAGACGATGGAAACCATCTATGCGACCTTACAGTTGTATAATCGTAGTATAAATTATAGTAATATTGTGGGGGCACAATACTGTAATCGCGAAATGAATAGGCCTACAATGAATGCAATATTTGAACACATCCGAAATTATGCCGAAGTCATTTGTAAATGTTAAAGTTATAAACTACTCTCCAAAATGTTGTTGGTAATTAACAAAGAACACTTTTGACGCGATGTTTGGGATCATGTAGGTTTCGCGATGAACTATAGGCTATGTTCAGTGTATCATTCACACACGCGACTGTGTCATGACGTAAATTGGAGCGCTAGTTGATGCCATGATTCTTATGCAGCGATTGAAAATAGAAACATTTACCTCGTCCATAGACATATATATGCCCTATAATGTATCTACTGTGCTCCACTTACCGCCAAAAAGAACGTTTTCAAGATACCTGACGACTTTGCCGTTCTCCTGGACTGACGCCTCGTCCAGTAGTGTACGACCGGCTGAATTTCTGCTGAAGAGATCCGCCCCAGCCTCGACCAGGAACCGGACGATTTTCAGGTAGCCTCGGTATACCGCCAGATGTGCCGGTGTATCGCCATATTGGGTCTGCTCATTCAGCGGCGATCTTTCCGCAACCAATATTCTGTGGAGCGGAACATCGTTTTCCGTTATATTCACCGTTCTCAGTACGAAATTCCATGATGAAAACCATATTTCTTACATAAGCACGACTTTATCATTCTCGGTTTCACTTCGATAATGTTGGGCTAATGGTATTCTCTAGTGATGGGGCGATTGTGGAACGGTATACTACTAGCAGTGTTGGAGTCGAGACCTGGGGATCCAAGACCAGGACCAGTCGTCCAAACGGGCTTCACACATTACACTATATATATATTAGGGTCTCGGTCCCGCGACCAAACAATTGGCCCGCGGACAATTCCCACCCGGACAATTTCCACTCAACAAAATTTAGGGTTAGGGTTTAAAGTTAGGGTCACGTTTTGGGGTGGCTATTGTCCGGGTGGCAATTGTCCGGATGGGAGTTGTCCGGCAACCCTCGGGCCAAGACCGAGACCAATAATTCCAGGTATCGAGTCTCGAGAACGGTCCCGACTACAACACTGACTGCTAAATGTGCCGTAGTATCGCTGAGCTGAGTTTGCACGACCAGCGGCGATCTTCCCGGCCGTGTTGATCGTGGATGAGCACCGGCGATAACTCGCCTCCTCTTTTCGGATAGTGGTCAGATGTTATCGAGGCAGCGAGGCGAAGGTGTACAGTACCAATCCCAATATGCTCCCGGGACCGCCATTTTACGTCCCTATTCGACGGACGACTAGTGAACCCCATGATCTAACCACGTCCCAGATCCTGGAGGAGCGGAAGCCTTTTGCTTTTGCATTTTGTTTCCCTTATTTCACACGGTAAAACACGGTAACTGCTTACAGCCGACCGCAACTAACCGACAACTTTATACATACGCAC
>JAUOBX010162129.1:2114-18488 GCA_032360705.1 Eupentacta quinquesemita
ATCAGGGCATGTCGTCGCCTTTGCTCTATCGGTGTCATATATTCCTCTTTTATCTTCATTCCTCTCTCTTGTGTTCCGCAATCGCCTTACATTGTAAGGTAATCAAATCATCGCCTTCCCCCTTGTCTGCTTGTCACTTGTTTGAAAATACCACCGGTACATTATCAAATTCTTGTGTTATTTATCTTCGGATACTCCCGCCAACCACTATCAATAATAGCCTATATGCAGCTTACTAACAGTTGGTTCGTGATAAAAAATAATTGCTCTGTCTCCATGCATGAATGACTCTGTATATACTTATTTAATTGAAATCGAAGTGGGATTCATTGGACCAGCTACTCAATTATGATGGTATTATTCGTTTATATAAACTGCATTGTGGCCGGGTCAGGAGGTAAATATTCATTCAAGTTCAATATCATGATCAATGCGGGGATATAAACGTGGGCGGTCTACTGCCTGCACATGCCTAGTTTAACGATGATGGCGAGTGTACAGCCATGCACAAATGCACATACAGTGCCCTCAACGACTAACTTCTTGGGCTGGGACGGACGAGAACGTTCCTCACAAAATTGTTTCAGTCAGTTCAATGTTGTTTCGTAGATGTAAAATCAAATTTATGCAAGGGCAGCGATCATGGGGGGGGGGTGAGGAAGCAGTCCCCTTCGATATTTTAATCAGGAGGGGACGCTGTGCATTTTGCCACACCCCCCCCCTCCCATTATTTGAGCCCAACTGATATGTTCCTGTTACGATTATTTGAAAATTACAATAGATTTTATGACCGAAGTAGTGGAATGGAGTAACTGTGGCGTTCGTTGCATATCTAGCTAGCAGTGAGCAGCAATTAGGATCATAAATGATATTTGGTAGTCGATAATGCCAACAATTTGCGATACGGTATTAGCCTATCCCTTTTTTCCGTATTCATCACACACAAAGTTTCGTGCAAACCGTTCATATTTTGTTTGTGTAGATGCTTGAGATTGACTTTTAATTGAACCACATGTTAGTTTGTTATGTTCATGGCGGTTCGTAATCATACCCCCACTTCGGGGATATAATGGTTTTGCCTTCGTCGTCCCCGCCGCCACCGCTGCCAGAGGATTTTTGTGTTAACGCAATAACTCTCGAACGCAATACGCCCGTCCTAGGGAAATCTTGGATGGGTTCGAAAGTGGGCATTGTTGCATGACTTCTGCCCTCTATTTTACTCGTTAAATGCAAAAATATCAAGTTTGTCCGATTGACACGAAACTTGGTGGATGTGGACTACTGCTGGTCCCCAAAAACATGGCGGTAATTTCGAGGTCACCGGAGGTCAAATTAGCGTAATTTTCTCAACTCTGTTGGATTCGAACAAAACCTGGTGGATGTGGTCTACAGTCAATCCTGAACGACGTGGCGGTCATTTCAAGGTCATCTGAGGTCAAATTTGCAAGATGTTGTTATTCTTCGAACATTTCGGGATTCAAATGAAACTTGGTACATGTGAACGACAGTTGGTTCCCCAAAACATGAAGGTCATTTCAAGGTCAGAGCCTCGAATTAGCGGCCTCGAGTACATCACAGGAAAGTGGGGATGAACACGTTGACGGTTAAACCGCCAGGAGTTGTCTAGTTATTTTAGTGCGAGGTGTTGGCTGTTGGCATTTTCTCTTGAAATGGACTCATCCTTCGTTATTGACTACCGATTGACTATATGCAGGAAGATGTTGGAGATAGGAAGACTGCATGCATGCTCATAAAGGAAAATTTGTTTACATATTCCTGTGGAAATATGGTACAGTCAGTCACTGAATTGAACAGAGTGGGCCAGATTGCTTGTGAAATGTCTAAAATATATTGAAAATTGCGCGCTACGCGCGTAATACAACTTTTTCGAAGTTAAGGATTCAGCTACATTTTCTCTCAACACTATGTTGCAAGTTCTCTCGTAGGCATGTGCGGCATAAAGTTATGACTGTTTGCAAACAATTTCTCCTGGAATAGCCTATAGTAGCAATGGAAAAGTGTGACATGTGATGGGCATTTGATTACATGGGAGGCAGAGATGGTCGGAAATTTTGGCAAGAATGACAGATACAAGGGAAATATTCCAGAAAATGTACCTTATAGCTCGTGATAGCCTGAGGTCGGGACAATTGTCACGATGGCATAAACGGAATATAAATATGAAATCCAGCGAGGGGTATGAAAACGAGGGAGGTATACCAGGCAGATTCATAATTATCCTTTTATTATCCAATCTGACCTGCTGTTTGCTGTGTTACAATTTCTAAAATATAATGAACTTTTTTGGCTGATCACATTTTCTGTGTCATGAATCCCATGTATCACAACCAAACACGTATAGCTGAAAACACTCTTTAGGAGCCATCTGTTGCCATCGGAGGGGTTTTCAAATCAAAGATTTCCTTTGTGCGCTCCGCGCCAACCGATGGTGGCGCTCCGCTTAGAATAGATAGTCTTCAAACTGATCCGTCCCTCACCCCCCAACCACCAACACAAACCGCCGCCCTTGGATGTATGACTGTTATCAAGGGCTACGTGGTAAAGTCATGCCTATTTTAGGGAGGATCCTGTCTGCATGCTTCCCCCGTTGACGATGGTAGTCTGGTAGTGTGATACCAGTTATACGTTAATTTTTATGTATGGTTGAGCTAGTACATAAACATATGTCAATTCATGATTACCTTGGTGATGTTCCTTAACTTCAAAGGCGTCAATGATGACTAACTTGTTAGGCTAGAACCGACAAAAACTTTCCACACAAAATCGTTTTAAAAGTTCAATGCATAGATGCCAAATCAGATTTACGACTTCCATCAAGTGCTACGCGGTAAAATCATGCCTATTTTTAGTTATGATTTTGTCTGCGTTCTTGAATAGACCTGTATACTGTATGGTGTGTGGTGCTGTTGCGAATAGTGTGATAACAGCTATTATTATGTATGATTGATCTAGGGCATAATTATGTCAACTCATGACTATCTTGCTGATGTTCGTTAACTTTGTCATCTAACTTTGTTTACTAACTGTATTATCACCATACATTATATGACCACCGCCCGATAGCAAACCCTCTCACCGTATAGTTGCTGGGCCAATCAGGTACACCCCAGATAACCCCAGTCAGCTATGTAGGCTGTGTACTTGTCTAGTATCGATCATCATCTATCAATCTATCATCAATTACTGCACTCTTTTTATCTCATCACAAACATGAACATGTATGACAATCAGGTGACAACTACCATATTTCTCACCATGTTACTCGACAATTACCGTACACAAAGATCATAGGCCGGTGGTGCACATTCATCAGAGGTTCAGGCTATAGACTCATGTACCGTACACAGATACAGGTCAGTGGTGCACATTCATCAGAGGTTCAGGCTATATAGTCATGTACCGTACACATATATAGGCCAGTGGTGCACATTCATCAGAGGTTCATGCTATAGAGCCATGTACCGTACACAGATACAGGCCAGTGGTGCACATTCATCAGAGGTTCAGGCCATAGGGTCATGTACCGTACACATATACAGGCCAGTGGTGCACATTCATCAGAGGTTCAGGCCATAGGGTCATGTACCGTACACAGATACAGGCCAGTGGTGCACATTCATCAGAGGTTCATGCTATAGAGTCATGTACCGTACACGGATATAGGCCGGTGGTGCACATTCATTAGAGGTTCAGGCTACAGAGTCATGTACCGTACACGGATATAGGCCGGTGGTGCACATTCATTAGAGGTTCAGGCTATAGAGTCATGTACCGTACATATATATAGGCCAGTGGTGAACATTCATCAGAGGTTCAGGCTATAGAGTCATGTACCGTACACAGATATAGGCCGGTAGTGCACATTCATCAGAGGTTCAGGATATAGAGTCATGTACCGTACACAGATATAGGCCGGTGGTACACATTCATGAGAGGTTCAGGCTATAGAGTCATGTACCGTACACATATATAGGCCAGTGGTGCACATTCATCAGATGTTCAGGCTATAGAGGCATGTACCGTACTCAGATATAGGCCGATGGTGCACATTCATTAGAGGTTCAGGCTATAGAGTCTTGTAGACTTATCTTTAGTTATCCTGATTCCTTCTGTTCAGTATTTGGAGGAAATCAAAGCATATCTGAATTTCAACTGAAATTTTAGATTAAATGTTATCTCACTGTAGCAACATGCAATAGCAAACGGGCACCAATAACACGGAGTTGCACATATAACACTTATCAATGCTAAATTGAATGATACATAGTAGGGGAACATGACAATGAAACATAGGCTAGTATGTGTGAAAACTATAAAACCAATACTATCGTGCAATAGCATCACTGGGGGATTAGACAGACATTACCCTCTTACCCATCTTCTTAGTGATTTATACCCTCTAATATACGTTTCAAAATTGACTGTGTACAGTAGTCCATTGGCGACGTTATAAACCCAGCCTCACATCAAGAATCGAACTCGTTTACGTAAAATGCAACAATTGAACAAGGTAATTGTGGTGAAGGCCTATAGGTCTCAGTTCATAGAAGAGATTTTACATGACCAACTGTTGATGTTTCACGTTTTTAATAGTACCGAGTATCGTAATTTCCAACTCTATGGGCATCATGCAACACAGACGAAAAGACAGTAGGCCTATACTGTCTTTTCGTCTGTGATGCATCATGCCTATTTTTAGTAACATACTCCTGATCGCAAGTATGACGGTGTCTATGTATGTAATTCAATCACCCGTATCACCTTTATGACGGTGTCTATGTATGTAATTCAATCACCCGTATCACCTTTATCAGTCAATAGCTGTGCTAGCTGGGGAGACGCGCAATGGAATAGTTGTTCCACGATTCACATGCAGAATGAACGCTAATTACTGGCATACGTGCAGTACTTATACCTGCGAACAGACTAATAAAAGGCTCTCATATCTTATAGCATTGGACTGGATCGCCTCTGGCGGGAAAAGTCGGTGGCCAGCAACTGCGACATTCACAGAATTTTCATCATCCGATCCTGGCAAGTTAACGTGCATGGTTTAGTGACCTGAGCGAACTTTTCGGTCGAGCGAGACGAGCACATCCAGTGGTACTATCGGAATCACAACGTACAGTAAATAGTAAACAGTTTGGTCAAGTCACGCCCTCTCGGTGTAGAATTATTTCGTTCTTGACTGATCGCGAAGGAAATCTCCCAGACCCATACTAACTGAAGATAGGGGGTACATTATTCAGGAATGGACAAGATAAAATCCTGATAACCTAAACCGACATTCCAGGCATTCGCGGATCCTGTTCAGCGGAATAACGTTTTCCTAGGACCAGAATCCTAATCAAGTTAAATCTCCGCCGTTTCCACTTCAACATAAATTCTTTTCGAAAGTCTTCCAACATTCATTGTTTTCTGATGAGCACTTCCTCATCTCGAGTCTTTGAAACCCCGCTCACTTGACAGAAGTTCAGCATGACCTTAGTTTCTGTGGTGTTCTTGTAGTGTATATTCCAATGACAGTATATAGCCTATATTGGCTAACTATATATTATTTTCATCGTCAATATGCCTCTAAACAATCAACCAATATCTACTACACATCTACACCATCATCGAACATCTTCTACACAGGGGGATTGGCACATGTACAGTTCTCGACACAAGACTATACTATGCGCTTTTCCCGTGGTATTGCTCTCACTTTTTATAGGCTTTGTTATATCCATCATCGTGATGATTATTTCGGCCAACAAGAAGTTCCAAGATTTTAGGTCTAGCGATCACCGTTTCGGTAGTGATGATGATTTCGGACCTGGTTGGCCAACGTTCTTGCCAACACTTGTTATCTTTCTGCTGATTTTTATAAGTATAGTATCTTGCGTTGCGTATACCTTGTATCTCAATCGAATATACGGGGAAGCGGTCGTTGTACATTACGATACTGCTCCAGGGGGAGGCGGTCCAATCTGTGTTCAGTATCCTTCGACCTCTGGTGCAGCATACCCGCCGTCGCAGGCCAACTTCAGTTCAGCGCCAAGACGTGATTCACCCGCTTTGAATAGTCGAGAACCAGGTAATATTTTGTTTGATTATATAATGCCTCGTAGCACCATCTCATCCCTCCTCCACCCGTTCATCCGTCTATGAGTAGGCCTGACCAGAGACCGAACCGGTATTCATTGCTGTGTACACAGACGAGCACGTGATATAATGCAGCTGAGTAGGCCTGACAGGAAATGCGAAGGTGACAGGTTTAACGCGTCAATTGGAGCTATGCGTAATGAACCGTACGGCCAACCATATTTCTGTCCGTATTTCCGTCTGTCATTTCGTTTGCTTCCGCAACATGCGCATATGAACAAAGCAACCAACGGTAGCCATCCATATTTCCGCGTTCAAAACGCAGCGCGTATATTTATCCACCCGCAGTCCTCGTACAGCACATCCGCAGATCACACATATGCTAGTTACATACATACATGTTGTAAACACCAGCCATTGTGCTACATGATTACACATACTCTTGAACGTTCTGTGATAGTTAATGAGGCACTAAAAATCGTTAGCCCTTCACTGGCCGATGTATCATGAGGACTACAGAGGCTCTTGTCGATGTCACGCGCCGCTCGAAACTGAAGTAGTTGCCCCAGAATCGGGCCAAGTGGTTACATGGGCACCGGGAGTGACATCTGTCATTGAATGGTCATCCACAGGAGTTTCACATACATACATCCACACACACACACATCCACACACACAAAATTACATGACTGCATAGAATCTTTTGACCTCCGGCAAGAAGTCAAACAAGACCACAACGATGTGGTGTGATTCCTTGCCTTAGTTTTGCTATGTTTTGTTGTTCAGTCGTAACATGTGATGTGTGCTACAGAGTTTTTATCTCATAATAGTTGACAGCAAGGATCATATCTCATTTTCGGAATAGGTAATGCGTAAAACCATTTCAGACTTGGGATACTGGCTCCCTGGGGCAGTCAGGCTACATGTCATGTAGGCTGGTGGTGTGACTTGTTTGCCCTTCTCCTCAACCCTCCATTATTCATTCAACTTCTTGATTTTCAGTTCAATTTTTTCCAAACAAGATGTCGTCACTGCCAATATTTTCCTGAATTAACTGCTATCAAGTGAATTTACTAATTGCTTGTTCAAGTATATTGGTCACTGCGAGATGGTCTTGTTTGTTCAAAGGGGTAATCGAACAACATTGTCAGATTGTGGAGTGGGGAAGACCTAGTTGGATACTGTTTACGCAAGTAATAAATTGATCAAATAATATCAAGGAAGCAGCTCTTCGCTGTACATCGAGTGTACTCATTCTCCCCCAGTGAAGACAAGTGAGTGGAATAGTGGATCACAATGCAGAACCAACCCAAGAATTGGAAGCTAATTTGGCTAATATGGGTCTAGCATTGAAGGCCATTGTGCAAGGCGATAAATAATGCATGGATTAGTTGTAGGTTCACCCTCACACTTTCTACACCATCGTAGTAAACTGTTAATTGTATTTATAAGATATCGACACTTTGACCTGACCAAAAATTATTAGGGATTACGTACCCCATATGTCTAAACTACATACCAAGCACGAAACCTATATACACATTTGCATTCAATAGTTATGCTGTTTACAATATTTTCAGTGTCTTTTATGATCTTCTATGCTCATTCAGGGTTCGTGCTGCCGTGACCCTTCACATGCAGAATGATAACGTGAAATAACCTGTAACAGGAGCATTATAGAAGGGTGGTGTGATTGACTTTATGGATTGCATCATCGGACACATGAGGTCAGAGGTCGAATGAGGTCAAACTAGGTCACCAGATGCTGTTCACACAGACGAACAAAACTTCTCATCAGGCCGTCCCCATGAAATAGTCCGTTGTCGAGATATATGAGGATAGTCATACTGTGACCCTGAACGACTTTGGCCTGACACCAAAAACGATAGTGTTCTTCCACTCCATATTTGTAACCTATGTACCAGATTCGTTGCATGTTTGCGTTCTACGGATTTCGTGTAGACAAAAAGTGTCTCACACACACACACACACACGCACACACACATCTACACACACACAATTGCATGACTGCATAGATTCCTTCTACCTTCGGCAGAGAATCAAAAAGTGAAAAAGGATACAGTTCGCGGTCTGGTCAAGTTGAGAATAGCTACGCCCTTCCGGTTTGTATTTCTCTCGTATCTAACTAATCGTGGAAAAAATATCGTATAGAAAAGTTTACTGTACACATGATAACCTAATGCGGCATTTCAGGCATTCGCGGAGACAGTTCGACACAATACTTTTTAATTCTCTAGGACTAAAATCTCGATTCCATTGTATAATGATGATTTTGGACCTAGCTTGATGATCTTTGGCTACTAATTTTAGTTTTATCGCTGCAGGGAGAAGCGATCAAATTTGTGTTCAGTTTCTTCCGACCTCTGTTGCATCATCTCCGCCGTCGCAGGCCAACTTCATTCAGTTCAGCGCCGATACGTAATTTAGTCACTTCGAATCTTCGAGAGCCAGGTTATAACTAGACACGTACAGGCGGGAAAACCGCCCACGTGTATAGCCCTGCAATAATTAGGAATCTCGACCTCCGATGGTTGTGTACACAGGTCAGTCTCCTTACAATGTAGCTTGGTAATAGGAAATGGGAGGGTGAAGATTCAACGCGTTAATGGGCGCTAAACGTTATGATCCGTAGGGTCAACCATACTTCTGTCCGTATATGCTGTCCGTCGATGTGTTCGCTTCCACACCATGCGCATATTAACGGAGCAACTAATCAATTTAAGAGTTAACGCGCAGTTGTGAGACTTTTACCGGAGAATGAACAGTCGATACTCAAAATTCAGCTAGATAACAGACGAGGCTCACATTTGAGTCGACCAACTGCCTGTTATTGAGGTTACTGACTGTTTGTTGTCATGCGACTGAGTTTAGCCAATCAGCATGGGGTCTTCCATAACAACACCAATCAACAGTGTTGTGCTCACTGACACCGGTGTCGGTGTTAACACCGGTGTCGACACCATGGTGGACTGGTGACGGTGTTAGTGTTGGTGTCGAAGCACCGCGGTTTCGGTGTGGGTGTTGATGTCGGAACCTTGTGGTGTCGAAAATTCAGCTGGTGTCGGTCGACACCGACAAGGTTCTTAAATATTTGTGTTTTTTTCCTCAAATGTTCTGGTATGTTCAAGGCACACTTTATACGACCTATGGCTAATATTGTCACTCCATGCACCCCACAGTCTATAGAGTGTATCGGTATAACGGGAGTCTGTTTAATATGTATGTGCCACTCACTTTTATTTACAGGGTGACCACACTATAAAGGTGTCAACTCATACAGCTTAGAGTAATTGTTACAATACCATGTAGTCATGTACCCCCTAGGTCCTGTGGAAGCAGAACAAACTTCCGTCCTGCAGTTGTTGCCACTCTTACTTGACAGCTAAGATCCCTGAACAGTTCCACTCTCCATATATTTTCGAACATTTTAATCATTCAGGTAATGTTGATGATCACGCCCTCACATTTCAGTAGCATTTTCCATTAATGCCTTTTACTTCCCCAATTTGACCAACATAAATTGTCATGGCAGTGTGGTATAGAGTAAGAGTACATCAGTGAACTGGCATTGTACTAGCAACTAATGTAACAGTACCCAAAGTCATTGATGGATAGCAGGATAGGTTACTGAACGAAGAGGCACATTGTCTCACACTCACATTACACTGAAAATGTTCAGTGCTAGAGTCGAGCCAGTAACTGGATGGGGAAATATGTAGTACCTCATATGAGGATATGCCTTTATTTTTGTTTCTTTTGAATGGCTGGGAGCATGTGAAAATTGTGAATATGGAGGCAAATAATGTCAATTATGACAGCTTCGAGCACGATACGCTCAATGTAACTTGACAACTATAGGAGGCCTAGGCATTTAGTTCAGCATTGGGAAATTGCATACAAATATATAATAAATTGTTCAGAAAACATTATTACCAGGTCCAGGTCTAGGTCTCAAGTAAGCATCGATTGGTAATGTTACGCAAACCAACTCTGACCGTGATGGGTGGGCATGGAACATGGGCTGCAGAACTGGTTAATTGGTAGAATACCTTGAGGTAGAATATCATGTGATTGTACCCCCCCCCCCATTCTACTGGTTGCTGCCTATTTCTCTCACGCACCACTATTATTGGGCTCTCGAGCTCGTCCTATCGGGAATTGGTCAGGATTGATACTAGTGACGTCACACTGTCGGGAGGGCTAATCACTAGCATCCGTCTTGTCAAATAGCCGAACTTCTACTCAGTACTTGTTAGATTTGATAAGCAGCACTGAATATACATATAGGCTTACAGCAATATGGCCCAACCCTTGATCCTCAGTTTGGGTACCCTAAATAGGTATATTGTCGGTAATGTGTAGGCCTATTGTTACTGGTGTCGGGTGTTGGTGTTGATGTCGGACCCTCCTGGTGTCGGTGTTTGACCGCTGTTCAGTTTCTGACACCGGTGTCGGTGTAGGTGTCGGGGCAGTGGTTTCGGTGTTGGTGTTGGTGTCGAGCTGGTGACACAACACCGCCAATCAATCAAACAATATCAATGTTTGATTGTTTTTCAATTTTCCCATAAGAAAAACAAGGAACAATAGGCTTCGACTTCTGGTATTCCCCATTAGAAAGCAACACATCACATTTCTTCTGGACTTATCATGCGTTCCAGGATTTCAGACTTCGGACTCAAGTGACTCAAGTTGACCTTCGACCCGACCCCGAAACAACAGAGTCCATGTACTAACCACGGGGAACATATCGACCAGGTATGAGCTTTATCCATCCAGATGGGGTCAAGTTGTCGTGTTTACAAGCAAAGCCTCACACACATACATACACCATTCACACGGATAGGCCTACTACACGATTACGGAGATTCCTTGATTCATGCTGAAGAATCAGACGAAGCATGATACAGAGGAAGTTGTCTTTCTGGGAAATGTTGAATTGTGGACAAATCCACAGCAAAAACTCTCATACACTGATGCTTGGATGAAATTTACATTCTGTTTTGCGTTTCTTCCCCTGACAGATGTTGCGCCTCCACCATCTTATGCCACCGCGATGGCGTATCCAAGGCAACCAACAACTGACTATGCAACGAAGTACGTCTAACCGGACATCGTGATACCACCAGAATGATCAACACTGTACACGATTGAAAGACGATTGAAGGATGACTACTGTTGACGAAAAACTAGTCAGTTTGGACCCGACGTTCATATACGATTTTCCTTCACAGGGCTAGGACTATACAGGCCTTTGACGTTTGTGTCATGGTGCTGCGCGATACTAGACGCATTCCAGCATGCAATTATAAATGTTGTCATTGAAGTACAAATTTACACAATATTGGTCGGGATACACCGCTAGTTGTACTATAAAATATAAGAATACATCACGTTATACAGCAGTGACATCACACGTTATTGCGCAATCATATAATAGACCAAACTGAAGGTCAATAACTCAGCAACGGAACATCATGAAGTGCGAAAGTCAATTTGTTACTGTTCCTCTCGGTGCCGTGTCTTTGTTAAAGGTCACTTTGGTCGATCGTGAAAGTTCCCTGAGTAGAGAGGAGTATACTCTCACATCAAGGTGTAGTAATTACGTATTAATACATACCGTACAATTTTCGACAATACCATTTCCGATGAGTTTTCTCTTCCATGGGGTATTCCTCAAAGTTCTGTAATTGGCCCAAATGCTTTTGTGTTGTACACAAATCCATTAGGTGGCATTAATTAAGTGACATCAACAAGCTGGAAGCATGCATCTCCAATGTTAGATCATGGGCTATTAACACCAAGCCCATGTTAAATGACAGTAAGACTGAGACATTGCATGTTCATTCAAAGTTCCGTAATATCTCAACGTTGCCTTTGTTAAACATCGGAGGTATCCGTGTTGCCCCCCGCAATTCTACAGTAAGGCTTGGCGTGATCGTAGATGATACGCTGCAATTTACAGTAACACGTTCGTCGTACTTGTCGTAATGCTTCGTTTGAGATCTACAAGATAGGACGTGTACGCGAGTATTTAGATCAGTAGTCCACAGAACGTCTAGTCCATGCGTTCGTCTCCTCTCGTCTTGATCATGATAATTCACTCTTGTGTGGTCAACCTACTACTTTATTGTCTGCCTTACAGCGAGTCCAAAACTCAGCAGCAAGACTTGTCACCTGTATCAAACGCTCCGATCACATCACAACATTACACCTACTATTCGAAAACTCCATTGGCTCACAGTGAAAGAGCGCATTCGAGGTACTTCTGCACACCTTTGAAGCAGTGAATGGTCTCACTCCTGCATATCTCACAAAATTACTCTCCTATTCAACAAACACAAATCTTCGTTCCTCAAATCGGCGACTGTTAGAGCCTGGACCTCGCATAAAATCCACATGTTATGGTAAAGGAGCATTTTCTGTGGCAGCACGAACTGTTTGGAATGGCTTGCCTTTCGAGATCCGAGCTTCGTCAAATGAAAACATATTAATAGCATCTGTTGTTTCTATACTTCTCCCATTTGTTTAGTATTTTGCGCCTTATAAAATAATGTATATAATATAATTAATATTATTATTAGGTATAGGCCTATAGGTTTACATTCTATTGAATTCATTAATGATACGTACCGGTATTGATGTATACCATCACAAACGTTTACTACATGAGGTTAATCCATATGGTTGGAAGTTGGTTAGATCCTATTTCGATATTGTGGAGTTCGCGGAACCTTGGAACAAATTATGAGGCGATGACAATCCAAACACTCAACAACTTCGAAACGGAACTGTAAGAGTGTGGGGTCGTCACATGTCAGTGGAGTCGTCCCACCCCCAGCGCTACCCACTCCTCACCCTCATACAGTCATACTAATTGTCAGGCACTTATTCTGGTAGACTCAGCCTATCGGAAGAGGAGAGGTAGCTATCCATGTAGAGTATATGTTAATATGCTGGTGATATTGAATATCCTATGATTACCCTCTTTGTAATTGATCAAATGCAGGATACCACCTTATTGGGCAAATCGACCAAGTGACCAATTAGCATCTGTGCAAACAAAACAAAGCAGCCGAGGAAGAGCCATATAGAGGCAAGGGCATGTTTTGAAAGGAAGGTAATGACACATAGCGTGTCATCTACATACGAGATATTATATATAATATAAATATATCTTTTCGATTTCGCACTATTCGTTTATATTCTATTGCAGTAAACCATCATCCTTGTGAGAGTAAGAGTATGTCGGAATGGGTAATGTTAGGGTTGTTGTGAATGCTATGGTTATATGGAATTTATATTTTTATAATAAATTATATGGTTATATTGAATTTATAATAAAATAACTGCTTCCTCCCACTTAGGCTTTGCTCAATTGCTTTCGCTCTTTATGTATCCATATTACTTGTCTAATGTTAAATGTTGATGTACATGGACAATTATTGATACAACAAATAAACGGAACGAAACAAAACATAATACCAGTTTATACTTCTTTTTTAAAATGTTCATTTCACTTCTAAACCTGATCTTGATCGGTAGTAGATATGAGTTTAGCAAATTGTGCTTCAGCTACACTACCCAAGAAACATTCTGATGAACGGCCTACTATTTTTTCTTTGTCAGTATAGTTTACGAGAGGAAAATGTCCCACAATTCAATTCATCATGGCTTAAATGAAAACCAACTGTAGAAGGAATGACAGAAAACCTCGTAGGTATGGTTAATGATCACACATCAAGGTAACGCAACCTCAATGAACAACTCTTTATTAAACGAGAGTTAGCGGGGGTCATTTCTGTGGTCTGTTCCAACCAGCCACCCACTGACCCAAGAGCTCTCGGTGCCATTTAAGGACCCCATCATATGAACGAGCAGTAAACTCAAGGATCTGACCATACTCAGATTTGAGTCTAGCTAACTGACAACAAGCCTGCACTACTCAGTACTGCAATAAAAAACAGAATATTTTGAACATTTGGCTCTCCCGCTTCCCACACAGCAAATCAGTCCTGCAGCAGCCAGCAGAGAAGAACACTTACCACTTCAAATACCCCATGAGAGGTACCAATCCCTTATAAAAGGCCTACTACTTGACCTCAGTTGAGGATTTATACGATCAAACGCAATTACCTGTGTTTTTCAGTCGTAAATTTCCCGGCCAAATGAAGACAAACTGGCCAAATGGAGATGCTATCGTTCAAGGGAGGAATTAATCTAATGTGATTCGAACACTACCGGTACAATTCCCTTCAACCTAGAGGATAGTTCAGAGTTAGTTAAGTTATATGTGCATCGGGCTCTATAGTGTGGCTCAGATCCACTTAGTTAATATCATGTAGCCTAGTAGTGGCTATCAAGTCTAGCAATAATGGGGTCTTGGCACTCGTGGATTCGAGGCAGGCAGGTACATTGTCGTTCAGTTCGCTGGGGTTCAGTAAAGTTCCTGGTATCCCTCAATCATGCATGGACGTTAAATCGTGCGTTAGATTGCACGTAACTGGCTCCTGGATTGCTGGCTTGGCGACAATTTTCCCATGGAAAACATGCCGAGTTCCCGCAAGGGAGGTTAAATACATAAGCATACAAACAAAGCACAATATACAAATGTAATTATTGTGGAGCGCATTGATGTAGCTCTCACATGCAACAGCCAATAAATGATTGGCCATGCACGGTCCCGAAAATGACAGCACACTTACCATGACCGCTGTGCTGGGTAGCGGAGTCTTCCTGTCTATATGGACCATCGATAGAACGGCTGGAAACTGCTCTTCCCGTCCCGCGACGTAAAAGGCTCTTCCAACGAAATAGACAGAAGCGGAGAAAATCAATGAATAGGATAAACGACTACAGGTTGTTCACATAGGAGTCTCTTCAGAACCCGGGATTGCGCCAGGAAGGTTTTATTCCCAACCAGGGCACCTGTTTACAGTCCAACAACAAAGTTAATCGCAACATACCTTGGAGGAGAGAAACGTTCCAAGTCTAGCTACCGTTTAGCATTAACTGCGTGCCCCTGACTAGTCATCTTAAGGCATTGGATGGTGATTTCGCCACATAATCCTCTCCTTACAGCACTAGGCATATTTCTGCCAACACTCTTTTTGTACCCTCTATATACCCGTACTCTCTTTGGCGACAGAGCCTTCTCTGTTGCCGGATTCAGACTGTGGAACGCACTCCCTCTCTCTATCACCAGTCTCACCTCTCTCTCTATCTTCAAGAAGTCATTGAAAACTCATCTTTTCAAAGAGGCTTTCTATTAGTTTTTCGTTCGTGCCTGGCTTGTTTGTGAAGCGCCGTAGAATATATTTTTAGTTACGGCGCTATACAAGTTTTCTATTTATTCATTTATAATCGGAATAATAACAATATTAATAATAGATAAGTTTTGTATAGCGAACAATCACCGAGGTGCTCTGTTACGCTTCACAGAAACAGAACAAGTAACAATAATAGCAAAAGAGAAAACTGGATACAACACTACTACAAGCAACAGTATTGACATTTATTAAAGTTGTGTTCTTAAGTTTGGTCTTGGAAAGACTGACTGAAGTGGTGTGGGCGAATCTCTGCTGGCATAACATTTCAATTTTTTTGGCCGCAGCGGAGGCGAATGATCGCTCACCGTAGAATCTGGTTCGAGCAGTGGAACGAGCTTCTAGGAGGATCTAGTGAACGCAGGGAACGCTTCGGTGTATATTGTGTCAGCAGATCTGAGATGAAGATTGGGGACATTCCATGTAAAGCCTTGTAGGTTATCAAGAGAATCTCGAATAGAGCTCTGTATTTGACAGGCAGCCTGCAGTACAATTGACGGAGCATTGGTGTTATCACTCTTAAAACAAAAGAGAGAACATTCACTCCTCCAAAGAGTGAAGTGGAACATTCACTCCGAAAGAGCGATAATTCGAAGAACAAGACGAGCTGCAATGTTCTGGACACGCTGCGTCTTAGCGAGGAGGCTGCCTGGGAGACCGAATACGAGTGAGTTGCTGAAATCTAGTTGGGAAGTGACAGAAGCACGAATCAGTTTCATGGTGGTGTCCGAGTCGAGATGTTGCCTAATTTGTCCAATGCGTCTGATTGCATACATGGCAGCTTCGCATCTGGCGTTGACATGGTCATTCATCGAGAGCGTTCGGTCATCACGCCAAGGTTACGGACTCTGTCTGAAGGGTGAATAATGGCGTCCCCAACCTCGATTGAACATGGGGAGGCTGGTACTTTACTGGATTCGAG
>JAUOBX010162130.1:0-12239 GCA_032360705.1 Eupentacta quinquesemita
TGGCCCAGTTCATCGTAGCGTAATGTAGACAGAGAAAATAAAGCCAACCGTAGAGGCCGAGCCGAAAGCGATCAATGGAGTACAAACTGCTTCTATGGAGTGAGCGTATAGTATGAACAGGGAACAGATTTGTGGCGCAGTGCACTGGCGACAGTACTCCAACCCAATAACGGAGGGTCCAGCGACCACTGAAGACTGATCGCTTGGAGTTTCGATCCAGAGTTGAATCAGTAATTGTTCTCTTCATCCAGCTTGGTGGTGCAGGCTGACAGTAATGGAATCATGACAGATCTGTTGAATGGTTTTTGGTGAGAACCTCGATGTCGCTGGGAAATTAGACCTGTGGCCTGTCAGACTTCGCTGCTGTGTCCATCTCTTTCTTTTCAATATGGCATGTAGTGTGTACACTCCATACAATGAGAATGCTGCACATAATATAGCACACCCAGCAAGGTTTAAGGGGTCTGAGAGTCCCTGACCCCTTTCTTGGCAGTTTGGACCCCTTGAAAATGTTTTGTTTCCACCTAAGAGGTCTAAAATACATTGCAATTGCACTATATTCACTGTGAGGCTTGGCATTTTGTCCATTTCCATAATAAAACTGCCTATTGGACCCCTTACATTCGAGAGCCACTGCTACCCCTGACACCCAGTGCTGCAGTTGAGGTCGCTAGGTTGAGGCTGCACCCTCCGAGGCCAAACCCAGGGCAATGCTATTGAGGTAAAAGAAAAGTGAAGTTTTGGGCTAACTTCGAACTGTATATACCCATAGGCTGAAATGGTACTTTAGTAAACTCAATTGACCATAAAATACATATATTATATCACAAGAAAAGGTGCCATTAGTGTGAGCGTTACTGGTCAATTGGCACCCGGACGATTGCAACTCAGCAAAATGGATTGTCAAAGTCATAGTTGGGGTTGGGGTCTAAAATTTGGGTCACGTGCACAAAACAGGTGATGGGGCTCTGCCTGAATAGCCCTGCCCACACTCAATCTGTGCTGAGCAGAACCCTGGTGTATATTCCTGCATTGATTGTAAATGAATATTTACCACGGATATTACAGAAAAAGTTTTGTTCAAATCTGACAACTTCAGAAAATTACACAGATGACACCAATTTGACCTATGCTGACCTTGTAATTCTACTCATGTTTGTCAAGTCTAACCGTAGTCCACACCCACCACCCACACCAAGTTTTGTGTAGATCGATGACCCTGAGATATTTTTGCATGAATCCGGCAAAAAAAGGGGCAGCAGTCTTGTAGCAATGCCCACTTCCAAACCCATCTAGGACTTTTCTAAGGCGGCATGTGTACCGAGTTCCAGAAAAATTGATTAACGTTGGAGAGTTATATATATGCGTTGAAGCCTAAAGTGTCTGGTGGTGGACACGGTGGTGGCTATACACCCTCAAAACCATAATTTTCCAAGACACATTTGGTTTTTGTATAGAAGAAAATGTGCAGTGTTCTTGGTCATGTGAGAGGCTGTGACATCATTCGAATGCATGATACATGATGATAATGACACATAAACCTCAAATTGATTCAATTATTTCCTTAGGCCTTTAAGTTCTCAATATATAGCTCATGTATACTTCTTATATCCTCTTCAAAGTGGAAGTGATCAGTTATTAGGTGCCACTTGATTTCAACAAGCACTGTACAACAACATAATGCTGGTATCTGAAAAGTTTTAATATCTGACGAACAACCACACGGCCAGTGAAGTTTGTAGTCTAACATCTGACTTCCAGCTTCATAGATCTACAGTGTGAAGTTTCCTTTAACCTTATTGACATCACAGTTTTGTCTTTTGCCCTAATGAGGATCAACTAGTCTTGCTAGATTCTATTCATCCACTGTCAGGATTCAGGAATATCATATAGTCGGGCACAATCTAAGAATTTCCATAATTTTGTATCTTGTTTGAAGATCCATCTTGGCTTGTAGCAGTTGAGCAGGTAGGTGTATGCCTATAGTTCTTTCTTCAAAGTAGAAACTGCCATTAGACAAAAACGCTGTAGCACACATTACACAGTTACGCATAAACAACAAAACTTAGCGAACAATGAGGCAAGGAACCACACCACGTCATTGTGGTCTTGTTTATTCCTGGAGAAAGTCGAAGGAATCTATGCAGTCATGACAGTATGTATGTGTGTGTGTATGTGACTTCTGGCTTGTTAACACGATAACTCGACCCCACTTGGATGGATCAAGCTCATACTTGGTATGTGTGTTCCCTATGAGGAGTACATGATCCCTATTGTTTTAGGGTCAAGTCAGAGGTCAACAGAGGTCAAAGTCTGACCATCTTGTTAACAGCATCAGTCCACAAAGCTTGGTCCGATCAGGCTTAAATGCGGTATGTAGCTTTGTTATGGGGGGTACAGGAACTTCTATTGTTGTTTATGTAGACCTGGGGTCATTATTGGGCAGAATTAGGAGATTGTGGAAAATCAATATTTTTGCCAATTTGGGCTTGTTAACACAATGACTCGACCCCACATGGAATGATCGAGTTGATACTTGGTATGTGGGTTCCCCATATTGAGTACATGATCCCTATGGTTTTGATGTCAGGTCAAAAGTCATCTGAGGTCAGAGTCTGAGAGTCTTGTTAGTCCAGAATACTTGGTCCGACCAGGCTGAAATGTGGTGTATAGCTTTGTAATGGGGAGTATAGGAACCCCATTGTTTTTGGTGCAGACCGAGGGTCATTTTCAGGCAAATATTTGCATGAAATATATGCTTGAAATATGGATAATGGTGATGATAGGAAGTGATGATAAGAAAATTACCCAAACCATGTCAAGTTGACCTCCCATATACAGCACCAACTGTTGTCCACATATCAGAATCACTGGAGGTCATAATAAAATGATTCATGTTGTGTATTCCTGGAGGAAGTCAACTTAGAATCTATGCAGTCATGACAGTATGTGTGTGTGTGTATGTGATGCCTGGCTGGTTAACACGATAACTCAACCCCACTTGGATACTATGTTTTTGGTGTAGACCGGTCATTTTCAGGCAAAAAGAAAAAGTTGTAGAAATTGATATTTGGGCCAGTTTTAGCTTGTTAACACGATGACTCTACCCCATCTGGATGGATCGAGCGCATACTTGGACGTGTTCCCCATGAGGAGTACATGAACCCTTTTTGTTTTGGGGGCAGGTCAGAAGTCGTCAAACGTCAACAGAGCAGGGGTGCAAATACCAGAGTGGCCCCTCAAAATAATAGTGAAATGTGTTATTGAGGCTGAATAGCCCTTGAGAATCTCTGAATTTCAAGGAAAGTAGCCCCTGAAAATTGAAAAGTATTTGCAGCCCTGCAACAGAGGTTTAAGTCTGAAAATCTTGTTTATAGCATGAGTCCAGAATAGTCATTCAGAGCAGGCAATTACAAGAATCCTATTGTGTTGTGGTATATGGGTTCCTACTGGAAAGTATATGATCTCCATCGTTGAGGCTAACTGAGGTCATTGCAGTCAAGGAATCACTAAGCCTTTTGGTTTTTCTGGTTTATGAATATAATCTGACTAAAATTTATGTTGGATATATACCCAGTTTACCCACTTGCACCTTTCTAGTTGCCATAAACATACACACAAGTTGAGGATTTGTTTGGCTTGTTGATCCAGCTTGTTGATCCGGCTTGTTAATCCAGCTTGTTAATCCTACTAGTTGATCCTGCTTGTCGATCCTACTTGTTGATCCTACTTGTTGACCCAGCTTGTTGATCCAGCTTGTTGATCCAGCTTGTTGATCCTGTTTGTTGATCCAGCTTGTTGATCCTACTTGTTGATCCAGCTTGTTGATCCTGCTTGTTGATCCTGTTTGTTGATCCAGCTTGTTGATCATATTTGTTGATCCAGCTAGTTGATCCAGTTTGTTGATCCAGTTTGTTGATCCTACTTGCTGATCCAGCTAGTTGATCCAGTTTGTTGATCCTGTTTGTTGATCCTGTTTGCTGATCCTGCTTGTTGATCCTGCTTGTTGATCCAGCTTGTTGATCCAGCTTGTTGATCCTGCTTGTTGATCTGCTTGTTGATCTTGCTTGTTGATCATGCTTGTTGATCTGCTTGTTGATCCTGCTTGTTGATCCAGCTTGTTGATCCTGCTTGTTGATCTGCTTGTTGATCTTGCTTGTTGATCTGCTTGTTGATCCTGCTTGTTGATCTTGCTTGTTGATCCTGCTTGTTGATCCACCTTGCTGATCCTGCTTGTTGATCCTGCTTGTTGATCTGCTTGTTGATCCTGCTTGTTGATCCAGCTTGCTAATCATGCTTGTTGATCCTGCTTGTTGATCTGCTTGTTGATCCTGCTTGTTGATCCAGCTTGCTGATCATGCTTGTTGATCCTGCTTGTTGATTCTGCTTGTTGATTATACTTGTTGATCCTGCTTGTTGATCTGCTTGTTGATCCTATTTGTTGATCTGCTTGTTGATCTGCTTGTTGATCCTGCTTGTTGATCCAGCCTATTGATCCTGCTTGTTGATCCAGCTTATTGATCCTACTTGTTGATCTAGCTTGTTGATCCAGCGTGTTGTTCCAGCCTGCTGATGCTGCTTGTTGATCATGCATACTCATTGATCCAGCCTGTGGATTCTACTTGTTGATCCTGCTTGTTGATCTGCTTGTTGATCTTGCTTGTTGATCCTGCTTGTTGAGCTTGCTTGTTGATCTGCTTGTTGATCTGTTTGTTGATCTGCTTGTTGATCTGCTTGTTGATCTTGCTTCTTGATCCAGCTTGTTGATCTGCTTGTTGATCCAGCTTGTTGATTCTGCTTGCTGGTCTTACTCGTAGATCCTGCTTGTTGATCCATCTCGTTGATCCTGCTTATCTACCCTGCTTGCATGATCCAGCCTGCTGATCGAAACCATTCTAACTTTATTTTATTTTCCTTTTTAGGTCACAGTGGTGACAAAAAACACTAGTCATGGATCTTGTGCAATTGGCTGTCCACCCGCATGAGCTATACAACCTCCTGAAGTTCAAGCTGGGGGGTGCCCAACACATCATACCAAAACAGGACTTTGTGAGTCTTCATTCAAATTACTATAGCCCACCATGTATCTTCAGTTGTTGGAACATTTGCAGTGAGCTATACAGTTAGCAGATATGGATGTCTCCATCAGTGTTACCAGAGTTAGCGTTTTTACACTAGATCTAGCGTTTTCAGAGCTGTCTGGGGTTCTAGCGTAAGTTTTTTCAAAATTAGCCAAATCTAGCGTTTTCTGTTCAAAACTGAAAAAGTCACGAAAAATGGACAGTTTTTTCGAACTTTTGAGACCAAATTCTCACTTGGAAACCCATCCAAAATTATTTTTATGATCTTTACCCTATCTCGGGATATTCCTATCAAAAATAAAGCATATTCTTCGATATTTTCTGGGTCTATACTATCACTCAAATCAGCTATTCAAAAAATATTTTGTAATCGGTCACCATTCATCATGCGAATCCGTGCTGAATTGACTCAAAGTACCAGTTAGCGTGTTCTGGGGTTTTATTTTCGCAAATCTAGCGTTTTTTTTATCAACTGTCGCTGGTAACACTGGATGTTACTGACCTGTTGACATTCTATAATATACTAATAGTTATTATTTTTGCTGCTTCGTAGATATGGCAAACCATTTGGATGGACCTCACGACCTCATGAACCAAGCATCAGCAGATAACGCTCTCGCTGCATCAAGGGTGCCCCCCGGCAATGCTGCCAATGGATCGATTCTCAACTCTACTGCCACCGGAAACCTCCACCAGGACATCAAGCAGGATTCGTCACACAAGAACACACAGCTGACCCAACTGCTGGCATCTCCACCTCGGACAGGCGGTCCCACTCCGGGGTCGATCGGCCCCAACTGTATCGGCTCCACAAACCTGGTGACCAGCAATGCCATGCACAACCAGCTCGCCCACCCTTCAGCCGGGACGAATGCAAATTCTCACCTGACAGTACAAAACAAGCTGCTCATGCGGGCCAGGCAACAGCAAGTGAATAAACAATCTGTCGGAATGGGCGCTGTCACAAACACTGTCACCAGTTTGCAGATGCCAAACAGTGTTGGTCCTTTCAAAACCAACCAGGGCGGTCTGAACCCCATGGGTCTGGCATCCCGTGCAAACTTCCCTGTGGGTGGCTCTCCGAACCTAGTCAACATGTCAAATCTTCAGAACAGGCATCCGATGATGAACGGCCCGATACCCGGTAATGTGGGCATGCCCCGGAGCTCTACACCAAATGCTATGACCCTGCAGACAAACAATATGATGGTCGGTCAGACAATGAATTCTCAATTGTCGAATGTCATGGGAGGCAATCAGGCGCTTAATCAGCAGCAATCTGTGATGAAGGTGAGATTGGTTGCATCCACCCATTCTTTCATATGACCATTATCAATGGTGGCATTTCTATCTCTACACCTTCACATAAATTATCCCTCTTTCTATATACATTCCCTGGCTATAACTTGGTATCCTTTTATTCTCAAGAATTCCCTCCCTTAATGGTTCAGTATATCTTGTAGTCTCTGGAGCGACATATGGATGTAGAAATCCAAACCACAGCCTAAGTATAAAGGCCATCACCTTCTTCATTACTTATGGGATTATTCCTGGTTGCTTTGCTACATATATATTTCTTGACAATGTCCACAGATACTATTGAGGCTTTGGAACCTGCATGATCTTCTGTACTGCGGTTGTATCAAATTTTCCATGAACTAACCTGAAGAATTGAATCAGTTCAGACATGCCTTGGGAGTCATGTGAAAGATGCAGTAAACTCCAACCAATCATAGCATTTTCCAGTAGATAAACTGGATAATAACTGTGAGCTGGAGATGTGTCACAGAATGATCGGTATTTTGGGCTCTTCAAAAGGTGTATAGTATACTATCCTGTATTAACATGAATTTGTACCAACTTCTTCAGCTGAGTTGCTATACACAATAGCACTGACGTAGATTGAGATGCTTGGTTCAGTTCTGGAGGTTTTTGTGACAGTAGCACCCTCACAAATCCTCTCATTTCTTCCATTTCCACCTTTATGTCGACAGAAACATGACATTTCAGGCTAGGGCTGGTGTTGGCCCTCGAAGGCTCAAACATGTTGTTGCAGGCATGCAATTTCAGCATCATTTTGTGCACAGCATATGATATGGGGAGAGGGGGGTGGTGTTCATGACCACATTGTCGGGGTTGAATAGGGGTTTGCCGTAGGTTCCCAACAGAGAAGCTCTCAACAACTATAGTATGGTATTGGCCAGCCGTCTGCATTCCTTCCAAACGACCCTTCACAATGATCATTGGAATCCAAACTGGCTGAAGATAGAGATGACTCAACAAGACAATAACAGTAGTAATAAATGTCTGTGGCTTTGTGCATGTATGAACATGGGCTGACATTGATGGGAGCACCTGGCTTGAACATACTGGTATTTTGCTACAATAACCTCTAACCCTCTTCAGTATAGCCATAGCTTGTCACATGTTATCTCTGCTTTCATTGTTTTTCTCTAATTCTCTCCCCTTCAGGTCGGCATGGGACAGCAGCCTCCGTTTCAGAACTATGCGGCTCCCATGGGCAATATGCCGTCTCCGGCCCCCAACATGCTCTCCACCTCCTTTGTGTCCTCACCTGGCACTAACACGCTTGCTTCTGCTGGCTTGATAGAGAACATGAATGTTCCGTACAACAACCTCCCCAACTCTGTTGCCATGTCCATGCCCAACCTCTCTGGGGTCATGACCTCCATGGCGCCCAACGCGGGCGCCCCTGGGGCGCTGATGGGCGGCCTCCAGGGTAGGGGCAACATGCAGATGAACCCTGCCCTGAGTAGCCTCGGCAACATGATGGGGGGCATGCAGCAGCAACGTCCTACCTTGATCAACCACCGCGTTGGAGCCCGGAGCATCAATGTTGCAAATATGCCAGGGAATATCGCCGCCGAGTTGCCTAACGCAGCCATGGCTCCCGCCCCCCAACAGTTGAATGCCGCTAACAATATGGTGCCAAACCAACCCACTGGGAATCTTGCCATGCCTAGTAATGTTAACATGGTAAGCAGCTCTCTAATGTATTTCTTTGAACTGTATGCTTTGGTGTACAAGCTTGTTGAAATAAAAACCCAATTGAAGCATTCTAACACATAACCCCAATCAACAAATTATCGTAATAGTATATGCATTGGCATAGGATGAACAACCGGTTCCTGAAATGAACGAAGAGTCTAGCATCCCTCATGAAACAAAGTAATTGGGAAAATCACCACAGGCTTTGTTGAATCAATTGAACAGAAGCAGAATATGTGAAGACTGAAGACCCAATAATTTTCTTGCAATCCCACATAAATTTCTGTGGATGTCTCAAAGTGGAGTTTCCCCTATTTCCCACTTTTCCATCCATGGGGATGAATCCCTCAAATAATGTTTTCTACATTCCATTGTCATCATTAGCTTTCAAATGCAATTGTTGGAAACATTAATAGTGAACATGTTTGAAACAAGAACAAAAGTTATTTGTCATGTATATCGTGGATTTGTTCCTTATTATATGCTGTTGGAACATTTGTTTCGGGGGATGGTTGTAGCATGTTGAAATGGTGGTGGTTAACCTAGATGGTTATGGTTACCAAGTTGTACTGTTGCATGTCTACTTGGTTGTAGCCCATGTCCTATTCATTCTCCTCCCATATAATCCTTTGGATATGCTTACTTGTAATTGTATACAATAACTCATCATCCTGACACTATTCAATCAAATTTGCACGATTTGTTCTATATGAACTCCATGTGCCAAGTGCACACTGTTACGTAGTCTGTGGCTCCGGGTGTTCCTGTGTGACCGTTGACACCATATCCTTGTGACGTGTAAGCGTCTGGGGATATAGAATAGGCATTAGCGCGATAACTGTCTAACGCTTTAACCGATGGATTCGAAACGTGGTACACATGACCGCCCTGGTAAAATCCTAGGTGGGTTCGAAAGTGAGCGGTGCAGCACGACTACTGCCATCTATTTTGCAGGTTTTATGCGAAAATAATCAAGTTTGTCTGATTCATGTGAAACTTGACGGGTGGGGACTTCAATTGGTGCGGAAAAACATGACGGCCATTTCAAGGTCACCAAATGTCAAACGTAAAAAAAGCGTAATATATGCAATTTTTCTAAGTTTGTTGAATTTGAACGAAACTCGGTGGATGTGGACTACAGTAGGTGCGAAAAAACATAAAGGTCATTTCAAGGTCATCAGAGGTCAAATTTGCGTAATTTATGTGATTTTCCTAACTTCGTGAAAACTGGAACGGAACTTGGTGAATGTGGACCACAGTTGCTGAACAACATGGAGGTAATTTCGAGGTCATCAGAGGTCCAATTGACAGATTTAATGATATTTCTAATTATTAAAGGTCAAGATCCATGAATAATGCGGGGATATACACGTGGGGGGTTTACCCGCCTGCACCTGTCTAGTTTCATGGTGTAATGAATTAGAACCGTGAATTGGCTCATTCTACTACCGTGAATGCATTGGGGGGACACCTGCTCAGAGGCAGTGGTTACAGATGATACTTAAAGAGCCGATGTTAGCGGCCTCAAGGCAAAGAAGGGGCCGAGGCCAGGCAAATTTGAGGCCGACCTCCACTACGCTGGTATTATAGCAATCTTCCTTATTTCATCTTCATTAATCTTTTTTTTTTCACTCAAATTATATTGTTCACTCTTTACAGCAGCAACAGATGAGCCAGGTGTTGCAGCAGCAGTCACAGCAGCAGCAGCCAGTCCCCAAAGGCCCGCAGCAGATGGTGCCAGGGGCCGTTGGGGGTGCTGCTGGCCCTGCGCAGGGTACGACAGGGGCCGCCGGCCAGCCGCCGGGCCAGCAGACGCAGGAGTCTGACAGACGGAAGGTGATCCAGCGGCAGCTGGTGCTCCTCCTGCACGCCCACAAGTGCATCCGGCGCGAGAGCCAGGCAAATGGCGAAGTCACCCCATGCTCCCTTCCACACTGCGGGACCATGAAGAATGTCCTCACACACATCACCAACTGCCAGGCCGGCAAGTCCTGCTCAGGTACGCTTGCCCTCGGGCGACAGTTCTCACAGCTGAGCTAAGCTGGTTGACTTTTCGTGATGGAACTGTCCCTCTATCTATCAAGTCATTAAACTCTTGCTTCCAAGACTGCCAAATGCTTGCTGTTTGACAGATGTTGACTGAACTTGGGAGACAATGTTTATTGAATTATGATACATCTTTGAAGGTGGAAGGTCATTGAAGAAAAAGAATAACCACTATGTTTTTTTCTCAAAATTGGGTCATAGTAATTCTTAGGTAGTGCTTCCTCAAAGATCTTCACAGGTTTTGGATAGACATAAACAGTCAGCAATGAAACAGTGACTGACAACTGCAAAGTGCAGCTGGAAATGTGTCTCCTCCTACAATGAACAATACTAATTTTCCAACTAGGGTTATATTGTTTCTCAGGTGGTGCTTCTCAAAAGTTGCTCACTTTATTTTATCATGAATGGACATACAGTAACTGTATGTGTGGCCACAAAACAGTAACAAAACTGCCAACTACTACTTCTACAAAGATCAATTGATTGGGTTATAGTGCGACCTGAAAGTTGTTCACATATTTTTGGAAGATGGCCATATGGTGTCAGTGACACTAGAACAGTGAAAACTGCAAAATGCTACTCAAGTCACAGTCTAAAGGCCCGGTCACATTATAACAATTTTTTTATCGGATTGCTACACGATTTCTTGGTTTTCAGCCGACTACCAAGAAATGTGGTAAGGAGGTTCATACAGGCTGATACAACATCCAAATACCTTTCCTTAGCCTGAAGGCCCTCAGTCAAATCCATTCTAATGTGACGTCTTATCGAAAAACGATGAAAACCGGACGATAAATCGGATAGCCCTCCGATAAATAAAAGCTGGGTGAATATCTGGAGTTGGGAATGGGCGATCCCACATCGAATTGGTTACACGCATAGCGAATGAGGTCCTTCATCTTGTCGCTGTGTATATCCGCCATTATGGAGAGAGACTGGCATTCGTGAGCCAAAGATAGAAAAAATCGGATCGGTGCACTATACGATATCGTTGTAGTGTGACCGGGGCTTTAGTCTGAGCATGTCTAGGGGTGGTTTAGGAGGAAGTTTTTAGGCTAAATGGTCTTACTTTATTTCATTACCAGTCGCTCACTGTTCGTCATCACGTCAGATCATCACTCACTGGAAGAACTGTAACCGTAAGGATTGCCCCGTCTGTCTTCCCTTGAAGAATGCTTCGGACAAGAGGTTCAAAGGAGGTAAGTTACAGGGGAGGAAGACAAGCCCAAATTAGGGTTGAATATGTCCCCACTTCGGGGATATTATGGATTTGCCTTCATAGTCTTCGCCGCTGCCAGAAGATTTTATTGTTAATGCAATAACTCTCCAACGCAATGTCCAATTGATACAAAACTTGGCAGGCATGTCTGTCCCAGAGAAATCTCAAATGGGGTCAATAGTGGGCATTGTTGCATGACTGATGCCTTCTATTTTAGTTATGTTAGTTTTATGCGAAAATATCAAGTTTGTCCGATTGCCACAAAACTTGATGGATGTGGGCTACAGTTGGACCTGAAAATCATGGCTGTCATTTCAAGGTCACCGGAGGTAATAATTTCCCTACCTCTGTTTGCTTTGAACCAAACTTGGTGGATGTGGTCCACAGTCAGTAAGTCCTGAACAACATCGAATTTGGGAAATCTCGTAATTTTTCAAATATTCGCGAATTCGAACAAAACTTGGTTGGTAATTTCAAGGTCACTGGTGGTCGAATATGCTAAATTTTTCTTACTTTGTTGGATCTTCACAAACCTTGGTAAATGTGTGTCAAGATGCTGAGCCAGCAGTAAACAAGGTTAGTTTACTTGGCTTCAACCTAAGACCCTTGAATGATTCTGTTCTACATTTGTTCATAGTTTGTGTAGCCATATACTCATCCTTTTTGGTCCCTTGCGACAGCAGAGGAACCTATGTAGTCAGGTCAGCGTGTGTGTGTGTGTGTCTGTGACGCTGCTTCGGGACACTGTAACTCACGAAGGGAAGGTTGGATTGAACCCAAACTTGGTATGTAGATAAGTCTTAGTGTGAAGGTGTGCCCTATTTTTTTGAGTGCCTGTGCGGGTCACCAAAGGTCAGTTAGAGGCTAAAAACTGAAATAATGCA
>JAUOBX010162241.1:0-12238 GCA_032360705.1 Eupentacta quinquesemita
AGAGGGTTCGGCAACTTGTTGCGACACATGTGTCGCGAAATGTGTCTAGTGTACACAGGCCTTAACACTCTCAGTTGGATAGCGGTAGTATTTATACACTGTCACTGTATCGTAACGTTGATCGATGGAAACATGGGGTCATGTAGGAACTAGGAAGGCCTCCAGTTATAATACATACCGCGTATCAAGCACACATGGATGTCACTGCTTGACATAGGCTTAGGCAGTTAGGCCAACTTGTCCAAGACTAACCCATGCCCGTGTTCCAGTGAACTCTTAGTTGCATTGGTAACGAGAGATCAGATGGTCAAAATGCTGTTAGCAAGTTAAGCCTATGACGTCGCAATCAGTCATAGCCTAATGTGACTAAGTCATAATCTGTTATACTACGAGCCAATGGCGGGTAAGGTTGAATGCCAATAGCCGTAGCAAAGCCCTGCCAACGTTGTTATCGCAGCGGTATCCCGCCATACACAGCTACGCTCAGTGCCCTCGATTTGATGGCCAGTTAGAGGTATAAGTCTGAAAACACGTCTTATTTGGACACTAGCTGTATTCGTTTCTGGAATACACTTCTTGTATTAACTGCACTGCTTGTTTCCGTCTATTTCGTTGGAGCCATAATTGGATTTGACTCGATTGTTACAGGTTCAGGAATCTACCATAATGGTATTGTAAAGTAAACATTTCGATACGTAGTACAAACATAAGGTGACATTAGAATAACAGAAGTCATGTCTATATGACGCTTAGTCCTCGATAATAATTATTATATGTACCATAGAAACAGGTCTAATGTTCCACAAACTGATAACATAGCAGTGTCAACTGCTAATGTAAGGTTACTGGGAGAAGATCATTCAACGCTGAGGGTATTACCGAACGGCAAATGCTAAAAACCACTAACCCATTCATTTTAGTTGGCATGTCTAGCGTTTCCAATCGGGGCTGGTTGTATCTCTCCGACTTTAATCTGTATTTTATATCTATGTGGCTTGTACAGACTTATTTCGCAAGCAGGCCGAATCAAGCTCTGTCATATGACACGGTAAATGGGATGAGCGTTATTGCTGAACCGTATTACTTATTGTGAATATGTAAGTACTATAATAATCGGAAATGGCCTTGGGAAAAATGATATAGAACGCTACTTACCGACTCCTCTAAATCAGTTAGGTAGTTCAATGGAAGGGGTTCCCTGTTGGTTCGGGCAATTTTCTGGATGATTTTATCTGCATCTTTGTACCTTTCTTTGGAGAGTAACCATCTTGGAGATTCGTCAACATATCTAAATAAAGATTGGTCGACAGAAACATCCTGTTGATGTTTCTCTGAAATTTCTGATTTTGAAGAAGTTCTTAACACAGGAATACAACTTATTAATATATTTACTGGCGGATTGTTTGTCACTCTCACAAGGGTCAAATATTTTTCCCCACAATTTAAAGTTTTTTAGTCATCTTGTGAGTGCTATGAGGTTACCCGTGCTTGCCTTAAAATGCAAGGCAACCTCCATACTTGAAGACTAATAAAGAAGAACTTTCCTATCTTGCCTCCCAAAGTTGGAGGGAACACATACATTTCCTATATATTTACTATATCCAATACAGGTACTACTGGTCCCCATCTAATACGATGTTTAGGAGCACCTACATATATCAGGTCAATATGGGCCAGATGTCGTATATATACATATATTTATGAATATGATTATATATCTATATGTGTATATGTTATCATTACTGGGAAATATTTACATTCAATATATAGGCAGAAGGCATGCTACTTTCCTTGTAAGTTACAGCATACACCGCAAACATCAATGCTGGTGATGAATAATTAATTATAATGTTGAGTGATATAGGTGGAATTTGTGTATACTAACACTATAGCTAGAATCATCGGGATGAATGGTGCTGCAGTCAGAAGAATGAACAGCCGCCAACTGTTGAGATATTTACCAAGGGCTGATAGGACGAAATAACCAATCGCGAAGGGGATCCACAGAACAGTGCCGACGTACACTCGCATACTGGGCGTAGCCATCTCGGTACCTGTCGATAAAATTAATGATATTTGGGCGAACCAGTGTTTCATTGTTCGTCATGACCAACGTTGCTATGGTACCGTAATTATTATTGTGCCGATGCGGTTGTCGGAGGGTGACTGTGGAAGCGGAAAACCATGGAGCTTATGGTTGATTCATTGACTGCAATGATGAAAATTTGACCCAGCCATAAAAATCGAGTTCATTCTTCTCAAGGTATACATACTATGTAAGCTTCTCGTATCCAGGCATGAACGAACTTGAGGCGATCGGATTATAAATATAGCTATTAAATTCGGCAGAGCTCGAGACTGATGATAATAATGTTGGGAGTTCGAGTCCCAGTCGGTGCATTCTTATTAGTCAAGACGTTTTATGTCCTTCGAAGAAAACTGATTACAGTAGCATCAACTCACTACCCAGGTTTGACGGAGAGCCTTTCTGACTCCTGTGATCCTGAGTAATATCTGTGAAGCGCTATGTACGTAATCAACTTGGGAAAGCGCTGCATAATCACGATATATAACTACGTTATTTGGCTTCTAATGTGTACATGGAGCGCATGCGTCATTCCTAATACGTGCGGAATTGTAGATTTGCAATCACGTACAACCCATCACCATAGTCTGCTAGATATGCATTGATATATACTCCAACGAACCCCACGCTGAATCAAATGACTGTCTTCGATTGAACAACATGAACCTAATATAAATATTTTGATGGAATATAGCTCATAACGTTTCTCTCCAGTACGCGTTTTTAGTCATTCGGCCCACTCGAGTTTTATAGCAAGAAGGGACTAATTGAACAATCCGACGAGAAATGTTTGAGCAGCACCCAGCCGCAATAATTTCATACATTCTAATGACTTTACACTTTGATGAAGAAGCGCGTAAATTCAGGAACAGGGTGCTTCAAATTATATTTTTGCATTTCTTAGCAAAGTCTTCCTAAACAGAAAAACTTGCCGTTAAAAATGAGCACACACCCACGTCACATACACAGATACACCATCCAACTGATTGCATAAGTTTCTCCTAATTGACGCCTGGAGACAGGTCTTTATTAGAGTTGTGAAGTAGATTGGGAAAATTGATAAAAACTGATATCTAAAAAAGTATGACACCTACCGGCTCAGCTGGCAACTTTTTTTTTCACATGGAGGAGGACAACAAAAATCTTTCACTTGATGTATAGTTTTCGGGTACCGTATAGGATAAGATAATTATCTTTAAAATTATTGCAAATTAGTTGTTCACATTCCTGTTGAGAATAAATGTCATGAACATCAATTTTAGTGTTGTTTTTTTTCTTCAAAATTTGAACCTTTAAAAAAAAAACTTAAAAAACAGCAAAATGCCAATTTGATTGGTATGGCCGAAATTCAATGCTTACAAATAGGACACTTAGTTTACGCCCAGAATTCCATGGAAATACTGTTGTAAGCCCCTAGAATGGATATATTATGAATAAATGTGATATATACAACAACCTAGATTGGCTTTTATTATTTGTGATTTTTTTTCGAACTTCGTGTGAACTTTTGGGAATCGACCATTCGTACCCACCCCTGATTTCTTACTTATAACGAATGAAGTTAACGAGAGTCCGTAAGAGAACGCGGCCACACAGAATCGCAAAGCTCCGAAGACGATCGGATGAGGAGATGCCGCAGACGCGAGTGTCGATAAACACGTCATTGCCCCACATACCACTAGGGTGGGGTAACGACCAAACCTGCGAATGAATAAATATAGAAATGCAATGAATAGTGGATTGTTTCACGAGATTTCCCCTCAAACTAGAACTAGCTGTTTCACTTTAAAGTATGTTCTTGCGCCCAACGTTTTGGTAATTTTTCCAACATTCTTACCAGTTCGCCTGAAACCCGAAGGCTAGATGGTTAACAGTGCTGACAGCCTGCATTATATGTGGTTTCCTGCACATAGAAGTAACGACCTCATTGCAGGCAGAATGCACACACAGTTGAATTTCTTCCCATTCGGATGGAGCCTAGGTACCGAGGTAACCTTGGCTGAAAGGGGTACAGTCTCCATTAGTACTTCATCAATCCAAGTGATAATTGAATAAAATATATAATTACCTGTCTGACATAAACGCGAGCAGTGTACACCCGACTAGGAATCCAGAGAGATACACCGATTGGAGCACGTTAGTTACTGCCGACTTGTCGCAGACTAGTTCCCACTAGATACGAAAAAAGTATTATAATTATTATTATCATCATCATTATTATCATCAAAATGATGATGTAACTCGATAGTACCACAGACTCAATTATGATCCCACGATGCGTACTCATGCGTTCTTTTTGGCGCGGATGGCCTCAGTGACTCCTTGACTGCCTCGATGACCCCTGATCCAATCACAAAACAATAGCTTATGTTGTAAGTATATACATCAAGGGGAACACGAGGTATGAGCTCATCCATTGATGATTGTTATTCTGGGGCAACATATCGGATTACAATCACAATTGTTCCAATAATAAGTGCGTGAATAGAACACAAATAGCAGGGTTCTCGTGACCTTGCTGAATTCCATTCTTTCATTCTTTCATATCACTCCAGTCTGGCCGAAACATAGATTTCTCACATTGTTCCAATGATTTCCCCCCAGAAATAACCCGCTCCGATACTGAACACTAAACAGGCGTTTGTACTCCACTTGAAAGGGAGACACACAAAACTCTAGTCCAATCAGCCCAGGCGCTCTGGACTCAGATTTTAACCTCTTCAAATCCGTATCATAGGAGAACCATATACCGAAGATGAGCTTTATCCATCCGAACGGATATCAACAGGGATTCATCGTATTTACAAGCTAGGGTCACATACATACACATAAAAAACAGATACGCGTCATGACTGGATAGACTGGACTAAAAGCAAGGACTTATAAACCAGGTATGCCAAATATGTGGATACGAATTCGAACCTGTAACCATGGTCACTATTTCGTATGTAAGTAATAAAATCAGCACCATGCTGAAATATCCTAGGTCCCAGCAGATAACACACTGATACATAATGTTCCACATGGTGATTATTCACATAGCCTCCACATGGCACGAAGGTTTCCTCATTTTGCTCACGGTGAATTGACATACAACTGAGGGTATACGTTTAGTTACAGTATATATAATAAACGCTCTGTGAATTTCATGATTATAATTGTGTCATTTGTGTGTGTTTCGTATTTGATAGCACCAATGGGTGCGTTTGCGATCTGAAAATATTGTATTTGGAGCCGCTGCGTCTGAAAGTTACTGCCAATCCATCGGCACTTGAGGCTACGTCCGAGCTCAGGGCGGCGCCTCCAATGCCGAAGCTGATTTGTTTTCCTTTTCTTAATGGTTCACTCGCCAGGCACGGGTACCGATCCCATACAAGCCGACAAGGGTGCACACGTCAGCTGCGAACTCTCGCCAGGTCACGGACCAAAGCAATGCCCCTGAAGCGTGACCTCGATGCGAAGGCGGTGGTCATTACACGCCGACGACAACGTACAAATAACCCTCCACTCATTATGAGCAATCTGGATAGAGCACCTTGCTAAAGGGTACAACGCGGACTCGGGCCGATACTCTGGATTATCAGTTCGAAGCTCTAGCCAAACAGGCTACTACGCTCCACTATATCTATGGTTTGGTTTCAAATGGTGTGGTCTCAAATTCTACAGTAGATATTTTGTCACGTATCCCCATGCCGAAATATCATGCACTTCACACCGATAGGAAGCATAGTTATCACCATCCTAGGACAACTATATGTAAACTAGAGTACCAGTCTTAATACACATTATTTTACGGACGTGCTGCAAGCTTCATTGTTATACTCTTGCTTAGGAATCACAAGTTTGATCAGATTTGCAAGTGGGCGTCGTCTCATTCTCTGATTTTCGTATTCAACAGCACCAATGGGTGCGCCTGTAAACTGAAAATACAGTATCCGGAGCCACTGCAACTGACTGTTATTGTCAATCCATGGATACCTGAGGCTATATCTGAGCCCAAGGCTATTCAACAGACGTACTGGTAGCCAATATTGCAGCAGCTTCGTTGTAATACTCTTGCTTAGGAATCACATGTTTCATTACAATCGCAGATGGGCATTGTTTCATTCTCAGATATGTTAGTCGTATCGCCTGTCACGATATTTTATCAATTGCAGCTTACCAGTGAAATTTATGGCATTTCCTGTAGAATGGCTTGTACCAAATCATCCTTGGCTGCTATCGCATCCAGTATACATTAATACTGCATATTTCGCTAGAGTAACTAGTTAACCTGTTTTGTACACATACTGATACAGCATAGGCAAGCATACAATTAAGTTGTGTTTTGAAACGGGATGAGACACACACAGATGCACAGTAAACCACGCGCGAAAGAACCATTGGACGATATAGCCAGAGCTGTTTCTCACACTCTAGGCCAAAACCTTCCAACCTATGAATACAATTTACTTTCTGATATAACCACTGCTTAGCTTCAGATGACCAACACGATGACTTAAATTCAAGATGGCCGCCATTCCATTTTGAAAATATCATATCTCTCTGTTATCTCGAATATGGTCGCTATGAAATTCATTTCAGTGCATGGGCGAAACAATATAATATCTGCTATGACCTCTGCTTAGCATTAGCTTATAATGTCCAGCACAATTACCTGGAATACATACCTCCTCAGTGAACGTATTCCTATACACACTGTGGTCGAAGACCCATCCCTCCTCACACGGCATTGTCTTCACGTATTCCTGCAGTTGCTTCTCATCCTCATCGAAGGTGAAGTTATAGCTCATACAGGAGGCGAGCTGTCCAAGGCGTTTGCATTCTTTCGAGGTCTTGTTAGAATCCAAACATTCTCCAGTTTGGAATTTGCTGCGGCTCTCGCACCAGAACTCGCCCGTTCCTCCTGTGAACACCTGTGTGAACGTTAGGAGGCTTCCTAGGAATACTGCGATGCACAGGAAGAAGTAGGTACGCCATTGATACCAGCCAAAGCCACCCGTGGCTTGCAGAACGTCATCGAGGGTTTTCATGTTGTTACCTATACAACAAAATAAAAATTACCTTCAACTCTGCAGAAAATTTGATTCCAATTTCGACAAGCCACACTGGCATAGTATTGTAGTCTCTGAAATTAACTTGCTGAATGAGTCGGATGGATGCGAGAGGACGATAAGCCAGTCCACTTCTCGAGGTATGCTAATGATCAGTGTCGAATGTCAGCTCGAGACGCGTGGAGAGCGACCTACGCGAATAGTGTGCACAGTACACATCAATAGAGATTGTGTTCATCTAGTGGCAATCTTTTGGAGCCACCCTGAAGAAAAATATGAATAATTTCACCACAAAACATTACTAATTTCCTCCCCACACTTGACGATAATGAAAAGTGGGTGACATTGTAATAACTATTAACTTCCAAAAAGAGTTATAGCAGTTTAAAAATACCCCGTAACAATAAGTCTATGGGTAAATTGTTACGTTTCCGACCATAATTATTGCAGCTGTGTGCATGCGCACTGATGGCTGTGACCTGGCCTATTGCTGATGACAAACAAATTCAGTACCATGCAGTTACATGGGTTTGCTCGTATGTGTGGACCAGTGCATATTTGTGTCGTTTTCATTTGCGAAAGATAGCAAGAAAAGAAATGGTCCATGAGGTCACCTACACCTGTTTGACTATCGGTTGGCGCGGAGCGTACGATGGAAATTGTTGGTTTTCCAACCTCTGGGATGGCAGCCGATTGCGCCTGAAAAGTGTTTCTAGCTATATGTAATTGTCTGTGATACAAAGGTTTCATGACACTGCGAATGTGATCACCCGAAATAATTCACAATATTCTTTGACTAATTGTAACACAGCAGATCAGATGGGATGAGAAATACTATAATGAATCTGCCTGTTATGTCCCCATTGTTAACATACTCCATCGTGAGAATTTCCTGGGATATTTCACTGATAGGCGCCATTCTTGCCAGAATCTCCGACCATCCTCGCCTATGCCCATATACATACTTACTTTCCATTACCCTAGGTTATACCAGGAGGAAGATTTGGCACAACTCGGCATAGGCTTCCCTCATATATTCGTCGTTTAATAGTTTGGGCAATCAATAGTTATCACACTTTTTTCCGAGAATTTCAGTATATTATGTCTTAATCTGTCAAATCATGGAGTGATCCAAGCATGATCCGCATTAATTTAACCCAGTGGCAGTGCTGCTATTGGATATTTTCAACCGCACGAATACCTGGATATATACACTATTGCAGAAATGCCAGTCTATACCCGCATTCCACCATACTGTGCACACGTGCCCTCGAAGTGTTATATTCCCCATACACCTGATTCCTTTCCCACTCTCCGTGGTGCTACTGCAGGAACCCATTATACTCGCCATCGTTCGCCATTACTAGTAAGTTGTTCCATCTTTCGTTCGATCCATCTTAGTTGTAGGGTTCTTTGCTTGACCTGTCCTAATTGCCCAAAGTTCTGTTGCTTTTTTTCACGTTTTCCTAAGAGAGAATTTCACCAAGGTAGAGATTGCTATCCACCTGTGAATGGTACTGTGGGGATTTTTCTGCCAATCAAGTGATGACTCACTCAAAGTCACGATATATATATTATAATCTACGTGTTTTTGTGTTTATCATTTACCTCTCCAACCAATATCCGGGATTCACAGACAGTCGACTGCTTCAAGTGTCGATTGAAGACATATTTGTTCTTGTCTCTTTAATTTTCACATCTTTGTATTTACTGTTTTTGTTTTGCGGGTGTAAAGCGTTTTGAGCCTCTTGGGGAAAGCGCTATACAAATAATTTGTATGTATGTATTTAATATCAGTCATGATTGTATCAGAGTGTACATGCATAATGCTGATGAACATATCTTCTAGTATGGTTCTTGCAGAGCTTTGATGTCAGTATTGAAATCTACAATCGACTATCTTATAGTAATTTCAGTTCCTCAATATTTTTAGTTTCTGGCGTGAACGGAAGCGAAACGAATTAGAAAAGTAAAATAACTGCCCTCATTTATTTTTTCAATCATGGATGTGCACTCCTGGAGTCAGCGATGCATATCTGCGATGCGAGTCTCTGACGAGAATACCGGGTATGTGTGTCTATCGTTATTTGAAATATAGTTGTATTATTCATAGGGAGTATGTTTTCGATGTAACGGAACGGTGGGCGAGATAGGCTGGCTATGCTTGGTTGAGTAGGTAGTCAGAGTTGTGGGTAGTCATCAAGTCCATGTCAGCATTGCCTAATGTATTCTCTTGTGTTGGAGAACTGTAGTATATACCCAAGAATTATATCATTGTCATTTCATTAGGCAATAGCTGTTTGCTATCACATATAAACATGGAAATACCCTCATCAAGAACGTGGGATGAACATCACAATGCACTCTACTATGCCACAGAGGCACACCATATTCAGATAATGGAATTTTGATGTGTTAGAACTACGAATGCGCCAAAAAATGCCAACGGCAATTTTTGCATAGTTAATAATCGGTACATGCACATAAAACACTGTATGCTACACCAACATAATAGCAATGCAAGTCAGTTAGATGCCTGTCCGGAACTTGACTAGTTTTTCAGGTACGCCTACTTATTAGTCTGGTACCTGAGTCGTACCGGTCACGCACCTGACGAGAGCCTGATGGACCAGTTTATTCCAATCAAAACTAGACAGTGCCTGACGATTTCGGGCTATTTAGGTATTGACTGGCATTTTCTGCTGGGTTCATCATTATCAATACTGATGACTGAATCGGAAGATACAATGGAATTATGTATAAATAAACAATATAAACAAATAAATATAATTATCGATCAAAGTGACATTACCCAAATGCTGCCAAATAATATTTTATTGATTAGGGTAAATACAACTTACGACGCTATCAACAATCACAATTCTTACCTCTCTACAGGATTCGGATTTTGTGTCTTGGGATTATTCTCTTCGTGTTCGAGTATTCACATATAGGCAACGCTGGTAATAATGGGAATAGATCCACTCCGCGTTGTGATTTATAACATATACAAAGACACGGTGCTGAATACCAACCCGCAATTTAACCAATGAATCGCGCCGCTCCAGTGAACTGAACAGTCGCACTTGGGTGTATGATGTAAGGGTGTATTAGTTTCCATCATGGTGGTAGATCATACAGCTCTGCAGTTATCCTTTGATTATCTCAGTGTGTTAAGAAAGTTGCATGTACACACACATACACAAACACATATCCATACGATTCGTCACGTTAAACCAATCGCGAAAGTGCTCAATGTTCCGAAGGTTAGAGTTACCAAGTAGAGGCGCTATATCAAATTGACTTGGAAAAAAGGAAAGATTTTGGTGGCGCTATTTCATTATTGATATCTAATCAAGTTAATGTGACGTCAATTTATAGAGTCAGAGGTTGAGAAGAAGATTGTTGCTATAAAACAAATTCCAGATGGCCGAATAATTTATTCTTTTGAGATATTGTTTTGGGAGGTGCGGAACATGTAGTGTCGGGGTTAATTATAATATATCGTTCTTATATATCGCTTTCCCACGTCGTTGACATGCTCAGAACGCCTTACAGATATTACCCCTGATCATCAGTGACTTGTCACACCCCCTATATATAATGCGCATGTCTCTCTGTTCTTGCCTGACGCACAAACACTTTGTATCACCTCATCGATTCCCCCGGGGACATTCCAATAGGGGTGCCACATACGGTGCGAGCTACGTATTACATGTCACCTCACAAGGTTCCCAGAAACGCCTGGGTGGGACAAGGCACTGGGAAATCCAGGCGGTCAGGATCAGAACCAGCAACCTCCTGATCACTAGTCCAATGCTCCACCGACTGAGCTAATCCGATTCCCAGCTCTGACGTCATTCGAGGAGGTCCAAATGTCAGGAAAAAGTTGTTGTTACAAACAAATCAAGATGGCCGATGAATAAAGGAACGTCCGAATAATTGGTTCTTTCGAGTATTTCTTTTGGGAAGCGCGGAACATAAAGGATCGGGTTTGTTACTCCCTTGCTGGCTCTTCACTTCGGACAACTGACAGAACTTTTTCTGGCACGGTACGGTGGCTCGGAGAGGCGCTGGTTTCCATGGCGACAGATGACACGATTTCCGACCTTCTATTCAACAAGTTGAATCTTCTCGTTAGCATAGGCTCTGTGTTCGTTACCCGTGCACGTGCTCGTAACTTCAAGACCGCAAGTGTCATCAATTTCATAGTGGGCAAGTAACTCCGACATGTGGAGCAGATGTGCTCATTTTTTCTGTTGGCCTTCCAAGCTCACTCAAGGTCAGTTATAGGCAAACATCCCAAATGCTGGAAACATCAACAACCTCTGAAGGCAGGGTCACACATGGTTGATAATTGGAGTAGTTGTGTGTCGGGCAGAGGGTCATTTCAAAACATAATAGCAATGCGATCCAAGGTCGATGAAGGTCACTGAGGGGTCAGAAACGTGAACGCTAGGTTTCTGGCAATAATTAAATGTTTGAACAAGTTTTGAAGAATGCGGTTGTATTTCTCGATTTGATCTGATTAGCATCAGTGTGCCCCATGACCTCAAATTGATCTTTCTCATCATTTGGTGGAAGTTTATATTGCCACATCACATGGTGTTTTCTGATCAAAAATATGTATGGATTGACCCCGTGTGACACACTGTTTTGCAGTACATCACCCATATTGTGTAACGCCCGGGCCAAGCGAGCCGGCGTTGAGGATTCGAGCAAGAATAGACGCGTCTGTGTGCAACTGTCACCATTAGGGCTAACTTATCCTCAGGATAATGATGGAGGGGCAGATGTGGTAAAGTGTAACCACTTTTATTCTCTGTGCATACTTTTGCACGAATTCATCGGATCAACATTAATATATACATAATTGGAATCGGATCAATCAAATGAAGTGTTCAACAACCGACAATACAGGTCTATGGCCGAATGTTCATAATAATGTATCGACAACGTCATGGCCCAAGGAACGTCGTAGCCCCGCCTCGTGTTGCCCCGCTTGGACGCTCCAGAGGGTAGTACACGGCGTCACGTCAGCACTGCATAAAGCCAGGAATCCATTCATACGAATGCGGATGAGGCAAAACTCCAAAGC
>JAUOBX010162352.1:0-12235 GCA_032360705.1 Eupentacta quinquesemita
CTTGTAGGACTGTACAGTGCTCAACTGCCTAATATCATGGGGGAGAGCATTTCATAACTTTGGACCAGCTACGCTGAAAGAACAGTCAGCGAACGACTAGTATAATCAACACTGCTAAAATTGCGGTATTGACGCTTCACTGTTCCGCACACGAGCATGTGGGTCGACAACACAACTCCTCGGTAGTCCCTCAGTAATGTTGGTTTATGTCACTATTACAAGTAATCGTGAATCATTTTTAGACATTCTCGAGTGATAGAAGCTACTTTATTCAAGGAATCAGCTACTTATTGGGGAAAACTTGATTAGGATGAAATCAGACAACATGATATCAGGTTTTCTTAACAAAGTATCTCATTTCGAGGAACATTCTTAATTTTGGTGTCTCCTGATACTGTCATAGTAACGCGAGCAATGCTCGATTTGGAAATTGTGTTCAACAGCATGTAAGCATATAGTGCAAGTTTTCGATACCATTGTGTTTACTAATTTAAACATCACTTTAAAGCATGGTATTGGGAGGGGGGTATGCACTTATGAGTATGATTATTAGACTAAGTTCTCAGACTGGTATAGCGAACGACCAATTCTAGTACGTCTGTGCTCCGTCGGTTCTGGCTAAGCGTTGCGCTAGGCCAAATGGTGAGCCATGGCTCTTCCATAATTTGGCTTGTATACACGTGGAATATTGATCGAATTTGATTTCATTCCATATCGTGGAGCTATTATACCTTCATGAATGGCAACTTTCTTGACAACAGTATTGTCTTTCAATGTTTTCACAACGGTCGGCTATTTAGATTTCAACAAAATGACTTATCTATAGGATTTGATAACAATTCGCGGGACTCACCGGAAAAACCGAATCACTACATATTTCCAGAGATATTGATCATGCAGAAGATACCAGATGACGAGCGAAGAAATCAGAAGACTACACATTATTACATTTAGGGCAAACAAATATATTTTCGATTGAATTCCATTATAAAGTATACAAAATATACAGATGATTTGACAATTTCACCATTTTAACATATTCAAAATATTGAGGGAGTGGGGGCCCAATCCAAAAGTCAAAATCTGAGTCAAGAAGAATGTTTTCGATGCATGCATATGTTGACACGATGAGAGGGCCCCTTTGATATCAACCAATTGTTGTCCTATTACCTTCACCTGGTGCTGAAAGATTGTTTTGGTGTCCCAGTTATGTTTATCTAAAATCAAAAGCAATCATCTGAGCATACGTTGCATGACTATCCATTAACAAGAATATACTTACACAACAATCTACTTAAGCGAGACTATATCAATCGCAGCGACAGTTAAATGTAACAGTCCAATATTAAGATAGCAGATTCTAATCTTGCAAAAAACGGAATTATCAATAGACGACGCAGAATATACTTGTTTGAACCTTGCCAACTTGGCCGGAGGCAAAAGCAATTTGTGTGATATTGTGCGTGTGCGCGTGTGTGTATGTGTGTGTGTGTGTGTGTTTATCCATCAACTGCAAAGGATCCAAAACCTTACATCCAAAGTTGTGCTCGGTAGGTCGATGTATGATAGTGCGGAAGACGCCTTACGCGAACTGCATATATTGCCTGTCAGAGCTCGTGCCGAACACGAGATTTTGCTGCTTGTTTTCAAATGCCTTCTCGATTTAGCTCCAGCCTACTTGGCGGAGCTGTTGGTTCGCAATTCTTCCAAATACTCCACCAGGTCCTCCCAGAGCATACTTCTTAAGGTTCCATTTACTAGTCACAAGTCGTTCGCTGACCGTTCTTTCAGCGTAGCTGGTCCAAAGTTATGGAATGCTCTCCCCCATGATATTAAGCAGTTGAGCACTGTACAGTTCAACAAGGTTGCTCTGAAGACTAACCTTTTTAAGGAAGCGTTCGATTGACTCTTTTCTTATTTTCCTCTGTGCAGCGCCTGTAAGTGTGTTTGACACAGCTATATCAAGTTTACGAACATTAACAATCACATTACGCCATTATGACCACAAAAATGGTTAGACACGAGAGTTACATCTGTTACATTTACTAGTCATATCGAAAAACAAGATTTCGTTTAGATCTAGTACAAGGTCATCTGAGGTCAAAGTCGATGAAAGTATCCTCATACTCATTCATATATTACATAATTGCGCGAAGATTCCACTGCCATTTAACTATCATGACGACAGCTGTGTTATCGCACTTATAAATCACATCTGTCATCTCCAATTAAAATGCATCGTTCCACTAGCGGAATAAATAGGACTGATATGAAATTATTGCTAACTCTATGCAGTGATAGCCACTAGTAGGTGTTTGTGATGTAGTGGACGAGACAAGACAGGACTGTGGAAATGGAGTACGTAAGGGCCATGATTAAGAACGACCCTAATATAACTCATAATCGCAATTCGACCGAACCAATATCCAGGGGTCAAACTTTCGACCTGAACTGCTCGGGTACACCTTCGAGCCATCTAGGCAAAGCAAATCCATATTGTTGTCAGATGTCGGCAAAGTTGGTTTTCATCATCGGGTCTTCGATGGGGAAGAGGGTTTGGTTTGGGCCCTCAGCTGGGAGAATATGGAAGTGTCCAGCAAATAATGATTTCATTGTGAACATTTATATAATGTTCATAACATACATCGACAGATTGAGAAAAGATTATATTCAACTAAAAAGCGGGAGAAATTCAGAATTCAAATGTGCAGAATTGTTGCCCTTTTTTTGTTAAAAGTACACCTTATACAATCAATCTACATATTATCTTAGTAATCGATCAGTTCGAGTTGCTACTGGTGACCAGATAAAAATAATGATGATTAGATGAGCCAAATAGGAAAGTGACATCGATTTGAAGCACATATATCATTTATGAAATCATCTATATACCACGGATGATTAGGCTATAAAATAATATATTATTCGTTCCACAGGCACGTATTTCTGGGGATGAGCTACTCTCCGTTCTGTATACCCAAAGGAGGTATTTTCAAACACGAAAAACATCAATGAGAACACATAAAAGTGTTGTGCCAGTTGATGTATTGTTTTCGCGAAACGATTAACAAGTGGATTTTATTTCTTCTGATGTACTTGCCCTCATTTCGGCGAGTTACTTCTTCACGATGAATGGTTTCTGCATGTTCGTCGGGAAATTTGTTTTGTGAAGTGGTAAGTTCAACTTATCATGGTCCGGAGGCTTAGCATGACATGTTCATTATCATGACAATTGCTAATACTAAGTAATATTATCTAGGACGGATTAGCTCAGTCGGTAGAGCACAGGACTCGTTATCCAAGGATTGCGAGTTCGATTCCCTGCCAGTGCATGTTGAGTAAGGTGCTCTATCTCAAACGTGCGCTCCTCCCTACCCAGGAATAATGGAGACCTGATGAGGTAACGGTTGGTTGCGCCTTGTAGGCTGTATGGTGTGTAGCGGTCGTGAGCGTACGCGCACCTGAGGTGCGGGAACAGTCTTTATCAGGTTACCAATGATCAGGGATAATGTACAGACCGCCTATTATTATTATCATTATGCTAACAATATGCACTCATTTCCCACAGATAGGTATTGTATATTAGTAAATGTATGGCAATTTGAGTGAATGTATGTGTATGCGTATGTTTTTTGTGTATGTATGTGTATATTGTATTCACTCTGCAAAGTGTCACTCACATGTCACTGATCTGAAGGTATCAATGGAGAATAGAAATCTTCAGCCATTTAGTTTTCATTTGATCTTTAAGACAAATGTTGTCCTGGTCTCCCAGTGTGTTGCATTTGGTCATGTGGGAACCCCTCTTAGCAGGATCTATAAGATATAGACGTATTTTCCTCAAAATATTCACAAGATACAAAATAAGCATCCACCAATTCAATTCCCACATGCACCGAAATTCATTTTCAGATGCATATGATTGTTCGTTCATTTAAAAGGCGTCAGATGTAACGGTCCTCTTCTGTAATTAACTGCTCTCACCATTGAAATATTAACAAGCAACGAACGAGCAATCAATAGTAATATAAGTAATGAGCAGGCGAATATACAATGATGGAGACGACACTACCAACACCCCATCGATCCCGAAATAATAATTACAAATCAAATCCGTCACTGTTATATCAGGTAGTATCTCAAATGGGTTTTTTCTCTCGAATGTTCAAACATTGAGTATCGTACCCTAATAATTATTCACTCACGTGGATTAAATGAAATATCTGGGTGGATAAACTCCGATCAGAAAATGTATTGTTTCCTGGAGGCGCTACATGAGCAAAACTCATTAAAGGCGAAACAGTAATGATATAATTCCGGCACGCAGAACCTCCATAGGTGGATTGTTATGACTTGTTTGTTCATTGAAAATGCGTCGCATAAATCATCATCGGATCCCCTCTTTAATTGATGGGGAAAAGCTCTGTGATAATAGTTCCTAATGTATTTCATATGTTAATGATAATGATTCTGATATGCCCACTTGTACCATAATAAGTAGAAACTTGGCTATATATACTTCTGGAAGACTATTAATTTTCTAGCACGCTCAATGAAACATATCCGTATTGATTGCCTAATTAGGCCGTAGCCGCAGATGGCGTGACCTTGTCAGCTTGTCTGGAGGTAACAATAAAAATAGGGCACATAACGCATCCGTCTGACGGCACAGTGCCATTCATCATGTGGTAAGCTGTAATTGTGTGGTCTGCTGCATTAATATCTAAATTGAAATCTGCATCCAGTTACCTGCCTTCTCAGTCATCGTATCATAGAATGGAACTATGAGTGCAGTTTCAAGGTTACCCACTATCCCAAGGGTCCGAATCAAATGCCTCAGTAAACATTCGGCTAGGAAAAAAAAAAGATTTTGGTGAATGTTCACCTTCCACTCTATGGATCCTGTATATCTGACGATGAAGCATGGCCAGGGGGTGCAACCGTAACTGACACTGACAATACAGAGGTACTTCTTGGCCCGCTGAGGAGCAAGGGAATTCATTTCGTCCATTTTAACATTAGGTCTCTGTTGCCAAAGATCGCTGAACTTAAAGCTTTCGTATTAGAAACGGAAGTATCAGTCTTATCGATTACAGAGACCTGGCTCGATGACAGTGTGGGTGATTCTGAAGTCGCCTTACCTGGTTACAGTGTCATTCGAGCTGATCGATCACGTCAGGGTGGTGGTGTTTGTATGTACATACGGGACGATCGTGCTTTCACCCCCTGTGAAATGCCTCCAGGGAATGGGATGGAAGATCTGTGGATTGAACTTAACCTACCAGATACTAAACCTATAACTGTTGGAACAATATACCGCCCACCCAGTTCAGATGTTAACGGCTTCATCGAGGGTCTTGAGGCTGCTGTTTCATCTGCAAGTCCAGGCAGCGAGGTGGTCGTCTTAGGGGACTTCAATATTGACACTCTTAAAGACAATAATATTGCAAGAACATATACGAGAACATTGGATTATTTGTCTCTTAGAAATCTTATATCTGAGGAAACCAGAATTTCAGAAAGGTCTGGTTCATGTCTTGACCATATTCTCACAAATATTTCTACTTGTAAAATTGCTAGCACGGGCACGATCGGCATTGGTATGAGTGACCACCTTCCAGTATTTTGTACCTACAATAATCTAAAGGTCAAATTTAACTCTCACAAGTCCATCAAAATCAGATGTATGAAGAATTATACTGTAGAATCATACCTTACAGCATTGAGGGAAATTGACTGGTCGGTGGTCACAGATCATCCAGATGTTAATCTGGCCTGGTCATCATTCAAGTCTAAATTGCTAAATGTTATAGATACTATTGCTCCTCACAGGACTGTTCGTATTAAACAGCGGTCAGATCCCTGGTTCTCTGGTGAAATTTTACACAATATCCGTAAAAGGGACCAGTTGCTCAAACAGTTCAAAAAGAATAGGCATAATGAACGTCTGTACAAGGAATACTGTCTTGTGAGGAACAAAGTCAAGCGTGATGTTAAGAAAGCAAAATCTGCCTATTTTCTGTCCAATCTGGAGAAACATAGTAATGACTCAAATAGGTTGTGGGGGCAGTTGAAAGGTTTGGGATATGACTCTAAAGTTGGTGGATCACCCAGGATAGCAGTGGACATTGACAATACTAAAGTTCATGAGCCCTTAAGTGTTGCCAATCATTTCAACCACTTTTTTACGAATGTTGCTGCTAAATTGGTTGAGAAGTTGCCTTTGTCTGATGATACCTATAGTTGTAATTCTGAAGCTGTCACCTCCTTTTATAGTTCTAAAGTGGAGGACCCTTTGTGCCTTGAGCAAGTTGAAGAAGAGTTCGTAAGAAAAGAACTAAATAATCTGAACCCGCATAAGAGCACTGGCCTTGACGGTCTTCCCGCTAAGTTTATAAGGGATGGTGCTTCTGTTCTTGCTGCCCCTATAACTCATATTGTTAATATGTCAATTATTAGTAGTACCGTTCCAGAAGAACTCAAGGTTGCAAGGGTTACTCCTCTCTATAAAAAAGGGAGCAGAACTGATTGTGCTAATTACCGCCCCATTAGTGTTCTGGGCATTGTTTCTAAAATCTTAGAAAAGGTGATTTGTGTGCAACTCGAAAGTCATTTAGTCCGCAACGATTTGTTGTACCAGTATCAATCTGGATTCAGATCACAGTTTTCCACAGAGACGTGTTTGATTGATCTTCATGACACTATAAAAACCAACCAAGCAAATGGTCTTTTCACCGGTATGGTCATGATGGACCTAAGTAAAGCTTTCGACACAGTTGATCATCACATTCTGTGTCGGAAGCTGGAACTCATGGGTGTCAAATCCATTGAGTGGTTTCAATCTTACTTGTCTAAGAGATCTCAAGTTACTTGTGTGGAAGGTTGTATTTCAGAGCCTATGGAAATAACTCACGGTGTCCCGCAGGGAAGCATATTGGGTCCCATTCTATTCCTTTGTTATATTAATGACCTGGTTGTTTCTATGGACTCTGATTTCAAGCTGATGTTGTATGCTGATGATAGTGGCATTCTGTTTTCACATGAGAATGCTGGAGTGGTTTCACAAAGGCTTGGTGAGGCTGTTGAATCCTGCAGGGATTGGTTTACTGACAACAAACTTTCCATTAATGTTGAAAAAACAGAACTGATCTTGTTTGGTACTCGTAGAAAACTTAAAACAGCTGGTGGTTTCACAATTGATATTGGGGATGAATATTCTATCACTTCTAGCGACCATGTTAAGTATCTTGGTGTTAAGATTGATAATGCTCTAAGCTTGGAGGAACACGCTTTAGACGTTATCAAGAAAGCAAATTCTAGATTACAGTTCTTGTATCGCCAGGCCAGCTTTCTTAATTCTCATTGTAGGAAATTACTTTGCTCGGCCCTTATCCAATGTCTTTTTGATTATGCATCACCTTCTTGGTACACAGGCCTTAGCAAAACTCTCAAAAAGAAGTTACAGATTACTCAGAATAAAATGTGTCGTTACATGCTCATGCAGGGCCCTAGATATCATATTGGTCGAGATGAACTTTCCGGTCATCATTTGTTGTCTGTAGAGAACAGAGCTAAGTTTATAAGGCTGAATCATGCCCATAAAATTCACAATAATAATAGTACTCCATACCTTGCAACTAACTTTATCAAAACCTCTAGTAATCATACTCAGGGAACTCGGCCTAGAACCTTGAATTTCTATGTTCCCAAATGCAAGGGTGCAATTGGCTCTACATTCCATTTCACCACTTTCCAGGATTGGAATGCTCTTCCTTCGGATATAAAGTCTGTCCAAAACATATCATCTTTTAAAACTAAGTTGAGGAAGCATCTTATGTAGTTGTATGTTCGAGTTCTTTTCAGTGTAGGGGTGAATTGGTTATTTCTGGGCCCCATTGGAAATGGGCTGAATCTAGTCAACCTAATGTTCTGTGTATCGTTTCGTGTATGAGTAGCAAATAAACAAAACAAAACAAAACAAATACAGCAAATGGGCATTCAGCTTTCCCAGTTTGTTCAGGCGAAATTGGGACGTGTGAAGATACTACAATCCACGCTGAACGGCTGCACTTAGTCTTCGGTATTGTCGGATAGCTTCGCTTCGAGTACACATCGATGCGGCCGTGGTGTCGCCATTGGAATATAAATCCAGTTATGTCGTCATGGATGCTGAATCGAGGAATGAATGAGGCCAATCCGCATGGTACCAATGAAGGCTATAGAGGCAAGTTACCCATGATGACCTCGGACTGGGAACACACATTAGGCTGAGTGTGAAAGGCTTCAACTGAGTTATGGTCTACCCCGACTGCTGCAACTACAACTAAATCCAAGCATGAACCAGAGCTACGAACATTGAAGAAACTTATACTTATGGCTTATATCTTACAGCTCACTCGTCCTAACTAAAATCGGTCTCAAAATATGTGTGAAACCTGCTGTATGTATATGATAGGTTTTTGTCTTCAAAATGCATTTTTCTCAGTCAACATGACTGAAATGGGCATGTGCATATTGGGTTATAGATTCTATTGCCTAAAATTGTAAGGAATTGTCATTCTCACAATTCAAACAGTTGTATTGTTCAATTTTCTGTAGCGGTAGAAGACTGAAATTCCCGAATCACTATGAGTTTATGAACAGATTTGCTTCTAAAGTGGAATATTCATTATTAGGTTTTTACAAATTGGTGATTTATGAGCCTCATTATGATCATATAGTTCACTCCTGTTGTGGAGGGAACATTTGTCATGCTCAAAAGAGAGAAATTAATATTTTTAGTCCTGAAATTCAGTTCGAATGCCAATTTGCGCAGTTTTGTTGAGCACATTGTACATTTTATCAGTTCCGACCACCAATTCTGCTCAAGTCACCTGTAAAATGCCGAATCAGTTCAAATTTAGCTGGATTCTCGCCAAATGACACCATTGTACTTTCAATTATGTCCTTTCATATGCAGGCTAAACCAATCACATCAGACATTGCTAAGTGACAGAGAAATGACTTTCAGAATGCTTTTGGCACTAGTATTGGAGGGTTAGCAAAATCCACCGCGGAAGAACATTGCTAATGGGCGTCCACTACCTTAAGCGGTAGTTTAGCGGTAGTTTTGCAGTTCGAACAATATCGCGGAACTGGTTCCAATCAGAACAGACAGCAAAACTACTGCTGTTAAAGTTACATAAACACTGGTTAGTGCCAATTAACTGTTACGAGATTATTGAAAAGAAAACTAATAAGGTTAAAGAAGGTGTGTGGACCTGTATGCTCGCAATGTTTGCAGTATTCATGGATTTCATACTCATTCGAATACACCCAAATGCATGACAGAAAACGACTGTTCCAGTCCTAGTATTTGGGTATCCCCGAAATCGAATGATATTTCCCTAGAAATTTTCCATATTTTGCCACTCTAGATTTCGAAGATGCCAAATTAGGTTCGAAGTTGCAAGTGTCATCTTGCGAGAACGTCAAAAATATTAGAGACAGCAGTTTTATATTTTTACACGAGGCGAATCCAACCACACAGTTTTCGTGTTGTGTTGCTCCGGTAACACAGTTCAAACGGAGAATGCAGCTTTCGCTGATTGAACGTAAGTCAGCGAAAGTATGCGAACGTCGCGTCGCCATATTGCTGATATATTGCCCGATCGAGAAACTGCAGACAGTAACAGTTTCTGTTCGTGAAGTTCAGTCCCTCCGTATTCCACCGACCATCATTACCCCTGCCACTGCAATATCAGCATACAACCATGAACTGATCATTGGTGAACTTGAATTGTATGATATTCAGTGAGAGTTAGAAGGTGATATGAAAGCTATTAGGATGTCGACTGCTTCGAGCGGATTGTCTTTGGCTACACCAGCAATTAACCCTAATTTCAAACCACATCCCATAACAAAATGTGATCGATGCTTCACAATAGCAGCAGCTATTCAGGAAAACACCTTTAAAATGTCCCCAAGTAATCAATAGTGAACCCAGTGTTACGCATGCGAAGGAATAATGATGCAGGGTGAATACTAGCGAATCAACTACTAGTGCTCTTGAAGATTGTGGGGTTCGCCGATGCGGTTTGTCTTGCCATCCTTCAACTCTCCTTGCTGAACAGAGACAACTTATTTGTATTTGGAAAGCTGTGTTCTGCATGCCTAAAACTATCGCTTCATCATACCTCATCTATAATTGTCTCTGTCTTATTATTTTCATCCACCCAGGCACCCACCCATTTTATCGTCGTCGGCTTCATACATTTTTCGCTGGAAAGTAATCTTCAATCAATATCTTCGTCAGACCAAATGTCCAGTTTGATTGCCAATACTCGGTGCATTAAATTTGACCAGGGGTATTCTGGGCAAGATTCATAGGACAACTTGCCGCAAGACGTATCGAAGAGAGAGTAATAAAATAACAGGAAATTTACCCAGGCTGAGGAAAGCTCCACGGTCATCACTCGTAATTACTCCGGTCAATCTTGAAAAAGCACCTGTATCTCTTAAGAAACGTGCATCCTCAGGATATATTCGTAGTTGTGGCAAACTCGATCAATTACCATATACGTAATCTGAGCCCGATCCACAAATATATCGACATTGATACCCGCCACACTGCAGTCCGGTCATAACATCTTGCCTGGACTATTGTACTTCTCAACAACACATCGTCTGGCAACATCCATCGTCTTCAACTCCTTCAGAATGAGGCTACCCGCCTGGATCACCAAAGTTGACCCTGACGTCACCACAGATACAACAATTACACTGACTTCGTAATCTCCGACGTATTATTTTTAGAACGCTCACGTTGACTTACAAGGCACTGCGCAAGGAAGCCCCTCAGTACATAGGCCTACTCTGAGAAGGCGCCTTATAAATGTCACTATAATTATTATCGTTCATCACTGCTTCTCCTGGTCGTTTCTATGAACCTATCAGTCATTCAGGAGTATTTACCTAGTTCAGCAAACTGTCCAACATAATTTATTTTAAATTAGTTCTCTATCTTGTGTGTCGCCGGAGTTTATAACGCTATGGGGAACGATTAAATACTTTTTGTGGAGGATACACGAAAAAAAATGCATCGATTTACGGTCATATTTGATTGTCAAATTATATTGCGATCCTGCTGATTACTGTTGTAACTTTGTACCCCCTGTACATTATCTGTCGACAGAGTACACGCGTCAGTGGTGATTACCAACCACCACGCAAAGTGTAATATGAATAAGGATATATTAAAGGATCTTCGTGGTTTTATGTTCATTCAAATTCTAAATGGTTCAAATTAGGGAGACTATATGTTATAATACTTGTCTCCCATGTTAAATAGTGTATAGCGTTAGACACTCATAACAAACCACATTAAATCCTTCAACAAGAACGCAACTATGCGTAGCGAGTTCTTGCCTTTTTCTGGTCTCAAACCAGTCGAATGGCTTTTTCAGACTTCAGTTGTGTTTCCATCGATTAGCCAATAGTTAATGTTGCCCCCAAATCAGTAGGTGGAAATCATTAGAATTAGGTCTAGGGTTTTTTATCTTGCAGTAAACAACACCAGGTCTCGAATTTTTGTATTTTTTCTGGTTGTCCGCCGGACAACCGTGTTTGCAATTTGCGTTATCCTGAAGAAAATAGAGCTGTCCGAAATCTATTATAATTCGATGTCATTTCTACAGTAGAATCAAACTGCCAATATAGACATGATACATGGGCCTAGGCTACTTGCCAAATGAATTGCAGCATTGTAAATGACCTTCACAATACGTGGTGATGCCCGGAGCTATACATGCCTTAATAATTGCGAAACTAATCCTGGTTACATACACTCATTTTGAAAGTGTTCATTTCAGATTATGTACGAGTGCCCCCCTCCCCCCCATCATTTCATGGACCATGCATTATCATACGTGAACAATAGCCTACCCTTCACCTACAGTACACTAGTCATGAGAATACCTAGGGTCAAGGTCATTAAAGGTCATTCAGAAATGTTTATCTGATTCATCTGAAACTTAGTGAATGGGATCTATTTGGTATTGGAAATTTAAAGGGTATATTTAATGTCTCTGGAGGTCATTACATCTATCTAACTTGCATCATGAGTATTTTTTATCAACTTGTGTAGTGAATATGTGGCATTTATTAAATTGAATCTCCGTAGTTGTAGTGGAACAGTCCATTTTGACGTCACTCATAGTGGACTCGTCCATGCGTCATTATTTAAGCAATTTCCCGC
>JAUOBX010162463.1:0-12234 GCA_032360705.1 Eupentacta quinquesemita
TAATAAATGTATGTTGGTTGATCAGTAATCATAATCAAATAGTTAACGGAATCATAACTGTTCTATAATTCCATCGGAATCAAATTCAACATTGCTTCCTGATTAATGTACGTTGGTTGTTTAGGAAGCCCTAATCATAATAAAATGGATAACCCATAATTGTTCAATGATTTCATAGAAATCAAATTCCATATTGCTTCCTGATCTGATAGATGATAAATTGCTAAATCAAATGGATTACAAAATATATAATTGTATTAATTTTACAGATAGTTGAATTAATGTTAAGAATGATGGGAATTAGAATGGTGAATGAGTGAATAAATAAATGAAATATTATTCAAACAAATAATGATTCTCTTTCAATACTTTCTCTTTATCACATATCGCTCATGCAAAGTAAATACAGTAACACATACTACATGAAACTACAGAGTATCAGCCATTAAGGACAGACGTATAAATGTCATGCCCTAAAAACAAATGGCCTCGTCTGGATGTCAGTGTAGGCTATTCATCCAGTGTTGTAGATAGCCACACAAGCTTTCTGGATTCTCCAAGAACATGGGTGATGGGTGCATGGTTGGAGCCCCTGGTAGACACGGGCCCGTGACTGAACATATGCCTCCATTCCATTTCATAAGCTCATGCTTTCCTGCATGCCTGAAGACGGTAGCCTATTTTCCGTTTTCTCCAGCCCTGGGATACAAGCAAGAAATGAGGATTAACGAGGTCTGCAATTTCGTGGTGCCCTGCGAATACCTATCCATCAGCCAATGGTGGTACCGGTGGGCCCCTAGATGCATAATGCCAGTTAGAGGTGGATATTGGGCAGGTCTTAGTTTCATTGAGGGGAAATGCTATATCAAACAACTGCCTTCAAGTGACCAGAGACATTTCATGAGTCAGTGACTGTCATGAACACTATGCAAAAAATTGCCACTGATTCCCGCCTCACCCCCTGTCAGCTGCAAGGATGTGTAGTTGAGATAGACCTATATATACCCCTCTGGATACCCTTCCATGTTCGTAGACTATGAAACCACGGAGGTCAATCGAGGTCATCGAGGTCATGGTATATTAACCAGATCCATGGAATACTGTCTTTGAATATTGATCCTAGGGCCAACTCCCCCCCAACCCCCTCCCCCGTGTAGCACCCACACTACAGGATATACACCTTGCCACAGAGGGCGCAGTACACTGCTTACGTCACTAGTCATCGATTGGTCGAATGACGATGCTGGTTCGGCAGTCAAAGCAAACATTCCATGTTGAACAGCGCCGGTCGAAGTTAGCACGTATGTGGTCGAATCTGAGCAGGAAGTGGTCGAAATTCACATTTCTGGTGAGGATGAATATGTTTTCAATTTATCAGATTTTAATGAAAACTTATAGATTTTCAAATTGCATGGATAGTATCTTCAGGGTATGAACTCGTATCATCAACATATACTTCAGCTGTTTTTGCGCTACTTTTCCAACAGGAAATGGAGGTGCCAATATGTGGTCGAAAATCACCCCCCTTACCCTAGGCCTAATTTAGAATCGGTGCCCGGAACTTCCGGAAGTGACGTACATGCAGGTAGTTATTGCTTGCAACCCTACAGTTTCCTCCATAGAATTGAGAATTTCTCTTGACGAAATATCTAGAAAATTTTCTGAAAGAATTTTCTTCAGGATTTTTGACAAATTATTCCAGCATTTTGTTGACGGACAGTGTCAGAGTTAGTATCACAAGGTTAGGGTCAGTGGATACCTTGGTACTTGCGGGCACTGATTCTAAATTCGTACCAATTCTTCTTCCATTAACCAAATTCACTCAGGGAATACTTTTTCTCAGGTTTACGGTTAGGGGTTAGGGTCAGGTGTAGGTTAGGGTCATGGGGTCAGGGACAGAGATCCGCCACCCATTGTACATTTGAGCCGTAATTTCACCCCGGAACCATTCCATCCCACTACCATTTCACCCCGATAACCATTTCACCCCAGCGTAAATTCCACTCAAGCGTACAACCTAGTTAGGCTAGCCTAGGCCCTGACCGGCCTAGGCCTACTGTAGCATGATGATGATGGTACCAAAACCCAGCCACTTACCTAGGAACGTTCCATTCCCAGAATAACTAATTGAAACAAATGAAGAAAGGAAGAAATTTACCTCACCAGTTTCGATTGCAAATGTCTCTCCTTGATTTTTTCCAAGGTTCGAAGAAAATTCATCGGAGAATTTCCAAGAAATTCAAAGATTGCTGGATGAAGTTTACACACTTGATTTTTCAGAGTGTGACTCCAACCCAGCCACTACAATAGTAGTCTCTACATTCTAGGGCGCATTCAAAATTACTGTATCAATCTTATTTATCCACAGTGCACTGATGCACCATACAATCCAGAAGGATTGAATGCTGATCCGTGTTTTTCATAAGCTTCATTACAGAAACGTTATTATTTTATCTAAAAACTCGAATATTCGCATGTTTACGCTACATTCTTGATTTCTTGGTCTTGTTTGTGCGTGACTCTCAGAGCAAAATGTTTCGGTTAAAATTTGTTGACATGCAACTGGCCTACGCGTGAGTTAACAATCATTTATACGGCGACGCGCTGGCCGCGTTTGCATACCGGCCAGGTTTGGGTACACCATTACAGCATCTCACTCGTCAGACCCCCCTCTCTTGCATCCTTTGTAACCGCGTCGACCACAATTGCGAACAGCAGTGGTGACAGCACAGATCCTTGGTGTACCCCAACCTTCACCTCAAAACCCTCTGACAACTCTGAACCAACCCTGACTCTCCTCTTCATGTCCTCATACAAGCTCATCACTGCTGCCACCAATACCTCTGGTAAACCCCCTTTTCTCATGGCCCACTCCATCACCCTTCGAGGTACATGTACCCTATCAGAGGCCTTCTCCAAGTCGACGAGGCACATGTATAGCTTCTTCTCCTTATCTCGATATTCCTCTTGCCACCCCCTCAAGATGAACACATCATCTATTGTTCCTTCCCCTGGCATGAAGCCAAATTGCACCTCATCCACTTCCACCAAATTCCAGATTCTCTTCTCCAGCACCCTCTCCACAATCTCTTCTCCAGCACCCTCTCCACAATCCTCATTGCATGCTCCAGTAACTTCACTCCTCTATACGCCCCACAGCTTTTCACATCTCCCTTTCCCTGAAGCTGTTTATTGTCAGAAACCCTCGCGGAGTGTGGAACAGATCAAAATGCCCCAAACTACAGTATTCTGACACCTATAGGCTGCAATCCTGGAGGGCCAACGCCCGACCTGGCCAGACATGTCCGGACCCTTACTATTTGATTTTTACACTATCAATCATTCTGATGTATCCATGTTAATATTCACAGTAAATGACTCATCCTGACATCCATGTACTGTTTGTTCTTCCGTTCGAATTTCTGTCAGGTACATGCATGTATTATTATATTGAACCTCTGTCAGCCTGGTCATTAACTTTTGTTGGATATACTGTAAATTACAGCCAGTTTCCTTTCTCTTTGCTTTTGTCCTCAGGGAAAACCACTCCAGGCAGAATTCAAGAGCCTCTATAAGGACACCCCTGTGCGGATTGTTGCTGATCCTGCTATAAATAGTAAGAACTGGGTACATGTATAATGAGAGGTGCAGTGAAATTCAATGAAGTTCCAAATTAAAGGTCACTAGGTCTACAGTAACATTTTCGGGGACATTGTCTGTTGTTAAAGATTTTATAGAGTGTGAGGTGGGTTGGGAGTGACTCATGTGCCTAGAGTTAGGAGTGGTTCGAATAAGTGCAGAGAACTTGAGTCCTACTTTAAGGTTCCTTCTCTCGCCATATGATGGGAAAGATCATTCAGGCCTGTGTGAGGAGTGTTGTGCTTATTAGTGGTGAGACTTGGGGCAGTGAAACAGGAAACTAGACTGTAGACATCAACTGTGGAGTAGAAATCATCGAATAGATGTTTGGTGTGAAATTCAAAAACAGGACAACTTCTGTGGAGTTGAGGGATTGTCTATGTCTGGGTATGGCTGAAATGTTTGATTGTATCAAGAACTAGGTAGAGTACGGTGGATTGGTCATGGTAACTAGTCCGGTTGATTGGCAGTTGGCAGTTACTGTACTAGCTGAAGAAGTCCAGGAATGTCGAGGAGACGGTTAGTAGGTGTAGTACCAGTGGGCCTCCTCAAACTTGGATCAAAGCTTTTCACTGCGACCTTGCAGCTGAAGGTACCTTGCCCAAAAATGAAGGCCCGGTCACATTATAACATTTTTTATCGGATTGCTACACGATTTCCTTGATTTTAGGCCGACTACCAAGGAATGAGGTAATGAGGTTCATACAGGCTGATACAACACCTAAATACCTTTCCTTAGCCCGGATGCCCTTAGCCAGCTCCATTCTGATGTGACGTCATATAAAAAAAGATGAAAGATCAGATAGCTCTCCGATAAATAGGAGCTGGGTGAATATCTTGAGTTGGGAATGGGCAATTCCACATGGAATTGGTTACACACATAGCGAATGGGGTCCTTTAACATTGTCGCTAGGTATATCCACCATAATGAGAAGTGACTGGCATTCGTGAGCCAAAAATCGGATCGTTGCACTATACAATATCTTGGTAGTGTGACCTGGCCTTAAGTGTTGAGTGGGAGAAGACAAGCCACTTTTACCGATGCTCGCAAGCTGTTCATGATGATGGAGACAAAAAACAATATTCATTCATTATTATCATGATTTCGTTTTCCCAATGCTTGTAGATCTGAACGATAATCCTAATGGTTGGGTTGTGCTATATCATTAGGCAGGCTTCGTAATTAGTTTATTGATCATGGCAGACCGAATGGGATATCCATCGATATACTGTACATAATGTACATGTATACATTTTGTAACTCCCAAATGAGATGTTAGTAAGAGCTTCTGAAACATTGGTTCCCTGGTTTACAAATGAAGTTTGAAAAATGAGTATTGTTTATGGAAAATATGAAGTGGCTGAACAGGGTGGAAATCAGAATGTTGGATGTCAAATTTTTCGAAATAAATAGATGGAATAGACATAGATGGGACAACCCTTCCAGGATTCATACATATAAACACAAATAACATAATTATTTTCCCCAGGCACAGGCACAGGAAACTTCAAGTTGAGCTGGGAGCTCAGGTACACTCAGTGCGAGGGCCTCTACGGGATAGAGCTAAACTCGGTGAGTATGAATGTGCGGCAATGTGCGTGGGGAGTAACAAAGAGAACCATCTGTAGATCTATACATATGTGGGCGGGTTATAGCCGATATGAGGCACCGTTTATGACAATATTACTTGTCAATATACATACCTTATTGTTCCCCTTAGACGCCCCCTCTCTAATAAACGCCCCTTAAAAAACCCCAGACATGTGCAGGCGGTAGACCGCCCACATGTATATCCCGCATTAATTATGATATTAACCTTTGATGATCAGAAAATTTGCATGACCCATGTCTGGTTGACCTCTGATGACCCTCATAATGTTCAGCACCAACTATAGTCCACACCCACCAAGTTTCATCCAAATCAGACAAAGTTGGGAAAATCGCCTAAATTACGCTAATTTGATCTCTGGTGACCTCAAAATGACCCCCATGTTTTTCAGGTCTATCAATAGTCCACATTCACCAAGTTTCATTCAAATTTAACAAAGTTAGGAGAATCGTTAAAATTACGCAAATTTGACCTTCGGTGACCTTCAAATGTTTGCCATGTTTTTCAGGACCAACTATAGTCCACACCCACCGAGTTTTATGTGAATCGGACAATTTTTTTTTGGCATGAAACCTGCAAACTTCCTGGTATATTTGAATAAATTTAAATGTATGTATGTGAAAGTACTAGAAAAAAGTTCTGTTCGTTGGAAGTTCAAAGGTGTTAGCACTCTTAAATTAGTTGTAAGTTAGCGATGATAACGTTCATGCCCCGTACCTCTCATCATATGTCATATATGTCACACGTTCCAATTCCAGGTACGGCTTGTATCAGTTGTTCCCTGGATATTCTGTTGAGTTGGGACTAGTACGCGTAGGTCTACACTTGTCCACAGTTTAAATTCCACACCGCAAACAGCAGCGCTACAAGTCTGCTAAAATTTCAATGATTTTATAGACAGTGATAAAAAATACCCCACCACCTGCAATGTATGTGGAAAGCACACCTTTCGAGAGAGAACATTTGTGGCTTTCTAACCATATAGTTTATGTGTCTGTACTATCAGTAAATATCTATTTATCATGAATTGAGAATTGTTTGGAAACAGTCTCATTAACCGAGCAGTAGCAAGACCGACCAACTGACTCGCGTTACCGCGACGGAGCCATGTTACCCAGGCAACACGTGGGAAGGCAGCATACTGCGCCTTGTTGTAGCGCTGATCTCCAGTTGATTGCCATGCCGTATAATAGTGGTGCAATACTAGTATCACGTAACACGTGGGTCCCTGCAATATAGACTATACCTTCGCGCAAGTTCACGGTGAGTGATACTTTTTTCTTGAATTTTATGATTTGAATAAACTCAGTAATCGTACATGATACACATTGGTGAATGATATGATTAGGGAGCTACAGTTGTTCTCTCTTGGAAAATATCATTCTCGTGTCGACTGGAGTATTCGCAATTAAATAATTACGAGTTTGAAAACATTGCAAAAACATGATATGTTCCAAGAATAAAACCAAGAGCTGTCACGTATATCACGTACAGTACATGGAACGATGTGAAGGCCTCTAATAAACGCCCCCCTTTCGTAAAATGCAGCACCCCCGGGGCGTTTATGGGGAACAATACAGTATTTTCAGGGGCAGACTAAGTGCCAGGTTTCGGACTCATCGGACCAAGTGTTAGAGTTATTGCACTAACTCCTGATGTTTTGAGCGATAGCCGCACACTAATGAAACTATAGCCTAATATTCCCCAATACTATATATATGCATATAATTATAGAGTATATTAATCCGGTACAAATCAATGTGATGAATTGATCTAGCAATCCCAAATACATGATGATCTGATTTATTCCTCTTTGTTGCAGAATCCCGAGTATGAAGAGGCGCTGTTTGAGAACCACAACTATCTATTCGGTGTTGAGAATTACATCAGTGTTGCTGCAAGCGAGAGCTTCGAAATAAAGCTTCAGCCTAACAGCCACCCGGAGGTCACCTTTACAGTGAGTCAGGGTAGAAACTGAAGGCCGAAGGGAGTGCTGAGCTTCACCTAAAAAAATGCTTTAAGATTAATATATTGAAGAAATTCATCCCGAAACTGTCTTTGAGCTGATGAGAGGTTATAAATGAGGTTACATCTATTATCAAGTAATGTTTTATGACCTTACACAGGGTATAAAACAACCTACTCAGTGCATAGTCTTGGAACTTCTGTCACTCAAGTATGAAAATTCAAATATTTTCCTAAGAAGTTATAGATACCAGTAATCATGGACTTCGGAGGGAAAAATTCACTTGCACTTCTGAAAATAGGTAACAACTATGTGAGCCAGATGAATACATTTTATTTTGTCCTCCTTGTGATGCATCTGACCTAACATAATTAGATCATATGGGACAAAACACCTGGGGAAATGGAGCCTTTCTCATATCCTATTCATAACATTTTGTTTGAGGGCCAATGGAAGTGCTGAACATGATTTTGCAAATTATGATTCCCTTTGACCAGTATACCAAGGAAATCAGACTGCCAAAATGTCTTTCAGTCAATAAGACTGCGAAAATGAGGATAGATCTAGTATTGCACACTGTTTTTCAATGTATGCTCAGTGTAAAGTCAATGCAAATTTGACTTTTTCGAAACTCTGTCACATGAAAAATGTGAGCCTGATATGGGGAACGGTTCACATTATTTTTAGGAAGATATAGATGTAAGTAATCATTGACTTCAAAGGAAAAAACTCACCTGCACTTTTCACTCATGGAGAGATGAAAAATCAGTTATTTCTGTGTAATCTCAATAAGGACATTCATTGGGTTCCCTTCGTGATGTCATCAGATCTAACCTATTAATATAGATAACACAAAGAAACTACAAGTTAGCAACTTCACATTTGGGAGTTGGGGGTATTGAAATATGCTCTTTTCATCTATACAAGTTTCGAAGTGATGAATTAACCCTTCACCTGGCCTTTAGACTCGTTTCCGTTTTGGTTCTCCTCTGGGAGTTATTGTCCTAATCCATTAACCTGCCACAGTAAACTCTTTGAACAGACAAGGCAGTGCAGTACTGTCGGATTTTCCTTGTGAAAAGAATGTACTATACTGAACAAAAAGAATCAATCAAAAAAATTATTTGTTTGTGAAAGCAACATCCAATATTTTTCTAAATGGGATATCCTCTATGAGCCTGCAGTTGTCCCTTCGAGCTCGAGTCGAGCGCCATGGGCACTCAATGTCTGTAGGATAGCTTTCATAAACTTCTAATAGTAAAATGGTACTACATAACAAGCTCATTTTACGAGTACTAGAAAGTTGGTCTGCGAAATATGAATTCTAAAGGGGTCCAATACTGCCATTTTATCATGAAAATTGATGAAATGCTAAGATTAACAGTGAATATAGTGATATTTTGGACCCCTTAGTGAGTACAAACCCTCATTTAAGGAGTCCAAACTGCCAAGAAATGGGTCATGGAACCTCAGACCCCTTGAAGTGTATATGCCATGATTCCCTTGCGGCCAATATCCCATTATATGTTGTTGAATGAGGCCTCCTGAAGCCACATACACAATTTTGAGCCTTTACACCACATAGTTGTTCCTATATCCCCCACTGAAAAGTTGCCTTTTTGTCACCGATTCCAGCCGTCTCGTAAACATATACTCAATGCGATTATGTCATATGACGTAGCTCATGGGACTTGTTGTTTGTTTACGTTTTCACAGCAGTGCTGTCTGACCTTGAGCCCAACGAGTGGGTTGACTGAAAACAGAAAACACTGTTTCGCGACACAATCGCGAAACAATTCTGTTTCGCGTTTCATGTTTCTCGACACCCACTGATGCGTAAACTATGCGGGGCCCCCCGTGCGTGTATGTGTGGAGGGGGCTCTATACCAATCCTGCAATGAGAATCATCTAATTAAGATTCGCGGATTAGGTACATGATCGTGATTCTTCTCTGGGAGCGAAAATCACATAATGTATTACTTATATAATAAATAGAGGTCCACAAATTGACATGAAATTGACAATGACATGTCTACAAAGTTTTGGATCAATCCTGCGGAACATTGTAACAAAGTTATTGCGCTAGTGTCTGAAGTTTCCAGCAGAGATTGCGGCGCTGGTCACACTCCCAAAACCATAACATCCCTGGACTGTCCACATGTCATGAGAATATCATCACTAAGGCTATATTTGTGAGACATTTTCTCGATGCTTTCACATATGTAACTGTACATGATATGTGCTTATATAGTGCTGCTCCATCAAAATCTAAGCGCTTGACAACAATGAAAAGTGCTCCCATTGTAGTGTGAATAATTTACTACGACCAGTCATTGGTCAGTTTTATTACATTTTTTTCTTTCAACAGAATTACTCAACTATTAGCTGGTCTTGCTACGTTAGTGATCTGAAGAACACAGACTTCAAGCAGTGCACCAAAGTAAAATCATTGTGCTATTTGTAACATTAATTTAATTATGATTATCAATGGGATGGGGAAACAGAAATTGTAATTTTGGTCTCAATCCTTTTTGTAGGCCTACTTTATTGTATGTTCCAAGCTATTCTCTCCTGAAAGCTGATGTTGGATTTGGCTGGAATAGTACAATATGTCTCGCGAGAGCGTATATATCAATGACAGTTTTGGAGTAAATTATTGGAGCCTTGTGGGGGGGGAGGGTCACTCCGAGTGGAATACAGACATGCTCCCTGATCCAAGTTACTGCCCTTGTGGGTCCTCACCTGTGCAATTCCGCCCCCAGTTCCTAATGACTTGCCAAAGGATCTAATGCAAAGGCTGATTGTTTCAAACTCACAACCTTCTGATTTGCTGTGGGGAGCTTCCATTGATCCAATGAGATCTCTCTCATAGTGACTATGATGTGAAACCTGCACATCAGAACACTGACACAAACTGCATGAACATTGTGAGAAACAGTTTATTAACTCTTTGGTGGGGATGCTAACAATCTTCGGTCACTCACTCAAAGCAAATTCCTCAAGAACTAGTGCAAAACACTACACATTCTGTATTCCCACACATTCCAGAATGATGGCATTGTTCAAAATTGGATGAGTTTCTAATTGCTCAAGTTATGATAGAATAACAATCTGTATGAACATCATCAAGTCTGTGGGCATAGTAAAGGCAATGCAACAGAACTGGCTTGTTCCAGCATTTTGAATAAATTAATTGTGTATACCAATCATGTAGACATCATTCAAGTAGTTTGTACTACTGTAGTTGCCTAATGAACCAGTTCACTGCACTATCAATATGTATGCTCATGGAAGCTGAATGACCAGAAACAGACAACATTTTACACATGCAGACTAGATTGTTACAGGGAATTTCAAAGATGCCATAACTGGTCAGGAATATTATGATAATTTTATGAAATGTTCAACTTTGTTAATTTTGTTAAACTCCTTTCCAAATGTGGAGGATGTTTTTAGGTGAAAGGATTTATAATTCCCCCCAGGGAAGTTTTGAAAGACTGCCCTACGCCCAAATTAACTATATCTCCATCGCTGTGTACCCTGTTTGTGCCGTCCAGTCTCTGTGTGCTCCCGTGTAATGTTCATCATTAGCATAGAATAAAGATACAACATCAACTGGCTTATTCATTTATGCTCTCTTTCTCTCTATTTTGTTGTGACAGGGGGTAATTTTTGACCAGATTATTCAGGTAAGGGATGCTTTTCGATTCCTTAAATGTATGCCTACAGGGTATCAAGGCCAAGGAATGACTACTGTACTTCATAATTATCGTATCGACTGATGTATTGAATTATTACCTATTTATTTATGTATCTGTTCACAATTGACTTCAAATCGCCACACCACCTACAACCTTCGATGGATAACTATGAAACTTGGTGACAATGATGACCAAGTCATGAGCCATCAGGGATGCTCAGGAATTTTGGCCCAAGGCCCGGTGTGGGCCCTGGGGCCCATCATGTGGAATCACGCAAAATGCTCCCCCTCCCACAAATTTCAGTGCATAGTAGTGATGTTCAGTCATGATGATGTTCTAACAGCCGTACCTTCATGGTGTTCAGAAATTTTCGGCCCAAGGTCCCACTTGGGCCCAAAGGCCCATTTCACAAAATTCCACACAATGGTACTCGAAATGCATATCCTCCCACAAGTTTCATTTGAGTTTCTCTCAAGTTACATGCAATGATCCTTAGGTAGAGAGCCATTGGGGGTGTTCAGGATTTTTCACCTGAGGGCCCGGTTTGGGCCCTAGAGCCCATTAAATGAAATACGGCAAAGTCTTGTATCTCCTTCAAATTTTGTTGCACAGTGCTGATGTTCGGTCATAATGATGGTCCAACAGTCATACCTCGGGATGTTTGGGAATGTTGGGCTCGAGGCCTGGTGTGGGCCCTGGGTGAGGCCCATCATGTGAACTCACACGGAGTGTTTCTCCTCCCACAAATTGAAGTGCACAGTACTGATGTTTGGTCATAATGATGGTCTAACAGTCGTACATTTGGGGTGTTCAAGAATTGTTGGCCCAAGGTCTCACTCGGGCACAATGGCCCATTGTATGGAACTACACACAATGGTGCTTGAGAAGCATCTCTTCCCAAAGTTTTCAATTGATTTTCTCTGAAGTTACATGTGATGATCCTTAGGTAGAGGGACATTGGGGGTGTTCAGGATTTTTCAAGTGAAGGCCAGGTTTGGGCCCCAGGGCCCATTATATGAAATACCGCAAAATCTTGTATCTCCTACAAATTCTGTTGCACAGTGCTGATGTTTGGTCACAATGTAGTTCAACAGTCATACCTCAGGGATGTTCATGTCGGGCTCGAGGCCTGGTGTGGGCCATGGGGCCCATCATGTGAACTCGCGCCAAATGCTTCTCCTCCCACAAATTTTCTTTGAAGTTACATGTAATGATCCTTAGGTAGAGGGCCATTGGGAGTGTTCAAGAATCTGGGGCTGAGGGCTGAGTGCCTATTATATGAAATACCACAATATCTTGTATCTCCTACACATTTTTT